>JAOTJB010344930.1:0-12219 GCA_027123815.1 Erythroxylum minutifolium
ATTCATCCATTCATCTCATGAATTAAATAGCTACTTTTGGTTGTCCATTCTAGAAAATTAAAAGAAAATTACAAGGCCTTTAGGCCCAAAAATTCTTCTTGGACTTGGATCTTCCGCTTCGAGCTATTCACTCAAATAACCCGACCCGTTCAGTAAAAATGAGTTAATGGCATTTTTTAAAAATTAATTTGTAAATAGTAAAACAAAAATTCCAGCACTTGCAAAAATCAATAATTCACATAATTTAATCAAAATAAAAACTGTCATTAATGCAAAATTAAACCTGAAAACATTTACCTACTTTTCTTCAATTCAGGGTTGTTTCGTCTTCAAAACTACAAAAATTTTTATAGTACAAAAGCAATGAAAGCAGGAAAAACTAAGACAAGAAGGAAACATGGCAATGATAGGCCACCCTCCTTGTTACAAACCAATTGAAGAAAACCTACAGGTAAATCGATTTTCTATGGACAACTAAAAGAGCAAACCAAAACATACACAGCATATAAATCTATCACATAAAAGAAATTGCAGCATACATAATTTAATATAATTACCAACCCATTCCATATATAGGAACCAAATCATGCATAATAAAATCATCTCTGATACCAATTATTGGATTGAAAACAAAAACATGCTTGGTTTGGCTAAACGGTAGATTTCAAAAAAATTTTCCAAAATCACAACATAGCAGAAGCGTAAACACCAAATCAACATGCTTTAATCCATACATGATATGATATAAGGAAAATAAATAATAAAAACAATATCAGAATATTACTGACTCCTAGCTACAGCTTCAACTCCTCGTTGCTGTGTCCTCAACCAAACTGATCTACCACTTGTTCTTCTTGAATAGCTTGGTTATTAAGATCCTTTAGTGGGAAAGGAGAAGAAAAATGTTGGAGATTTCTCTTTGTACGCTCAACTAGCTCAAAGAACAAAAATGAGACTTTTTCTTTTTCTATATTCGACTAGCTTTAAAAAAATATAAAAAAATGAGAGCTTTTTACTATATCTGAAAGTTTTTGAGAAAAACTAGGAGAGCAAAAGACCACCCACTTTATTTAGCATCAAATGCTAAAAGATGAGTTATCCTCCTCCCATTCAAACACATATTCGGTTCTTTGAGAGAGTGAGTGGAAAATTTTCATTCATGTCATGAATTAAAGGAGCTATATGTCTACATTTATGCTTTTATTAAAAAACATAACCGAATGTTGCCTAGGAGAGAGTGGAGAGCCTTAAAAAGGCACCACTTCATTCTTTAATCATAGTTAAATGAATGGTCTCCATTAAAAGTTCACATTTATTCATATATGTTTATTTAGCATCAAAAAGACCTTTTTCATTTCAATTACCACTCATTATGGCTTGGAAGAGAGTGAAGAGACATAGCAAAAAACGAACCAATTCATACATGTACGTATTTTGTTATCTTTTAAAAGCCGTTAACAACTTAATGATGATGAGCATTACTTAAGAATGCTATCACTGAAAATGGATCTTTTAAAAGCCATTAAACTATTTAATAAAGAGCATTACCTTAATGCCCACTCCACTACAATACTTTCATGCTTTTATTAACCATTAAACCATTTGATGATTGATAATTTGGATTTTAATTCAATTAATCTAATTAATTAAATCAAAATCCAACCTAATATTAAATTTTCCTTTGGGCTTATAATTAACAATTAATTAGTGTAAGCTCAACATTTAATTATAGGCTTAAGACCCAATTTAACTAACTCTTAATTAAATTGTCCCGGTGTTATTGGCCCGAATCCAATTCGGTCATTTCTCTCCTTTCTGTCCCATTTTCTTTCTGATAACCTTCATTTATTTTTCTTGCTTTCTTTGATAACCTTCCTAGAAGCCAAGTGGAGAATCTAATTGGACTTAGATAATTCAAGCTCCAACAAACCCGGAATTAATGTAATCTCATTAGAATTAATTCCGACTTATTAACCTAATGTCATTCCACTAAAGAAAATTGGTTGAACTCTTGAATTACTTAAAATTATGAGAAAATGTATTTCAATTTATTAATACGATATCCAATCGCAAACTCTATTATGAACCATATTATAGCCATCCGTACAATAAAGGGTCAAATTACCATTTTGACCTTATGTTGGTTTTTCCTTCTAGATCTCCCGTTTCACTCTACATGGTGATTAATACACAAGATCTAATCTTAGGGTTAAGACTTGATGGGTAGCTAGTCTATCAAACTACTGGCGATAGTTTAATCACCAATCTCCGTAAAACATCTAGAAGTGATGATATCACTATAAACTTTTTATTTTAGTGAGATGTTCTCTGATGCATGTTTCAACTAATAATTCCAACATGAGGACACTGGATTGATACCTAGTAAAAATCCATTCCGATCATATAAAGAATTATAACGAAACACATATGAGTTCACCACTCATCAAGATTATGGTTTGTAATAAACGAATGTTAAGGTGTATGTTTTAATATTAAAGTAACGACTTACTTTATTCTTTAAAATATACGCGATTATAGATAGTCAAATACCATCATGATTTGAAACTCATCATTCCCTTGAAGTAAACTCCTTTACTTACATGGAGGTAAATCACAACACTACAGTCTAAACTATAATCAAGCGACCAACATGATTATTCGACTGTGAATCAATTAATTTAGATTCTAATAATATACATGTTTCTCATACATCTCCATGTATATGTATATTACTTACAAAAGAACCTTTGGTACCTTATAACTAGTTATATTATCCTAAGACAAATAAAACCAAACTCTTTTGTTTTATTAATAATAAATATTTTCACTACAATATTGTAACTGGAAGAAAATTAAGTTATATGTAAATACACTTGCTTTCCAGGGCACTATATTTACATAATCCTAACATAAAATTTAATGGAGTCACCACCTATCTAACTTAAGAGAAGATAATGACACCTAACGAAAGAAGGAACTAAAAGGATCATAACTAAAAAATTGAATTTGAGGGTCAATTTTGTAAGATGTGAAGGTGTTAAGCACCTTATTGTACCTCATAAATGGTTACCTAAGCCTAAAAGGTCTTTGAAAATTTTGGAGAACTTGAAATGAAATAAAGTTGGGCATGAATTTCTAAATAAACTGAACAATTGAAAATAAAAATTTGTGATTAAATGCCTAAAAGTTTGTGGTCTTACCTAAGAGTTAAAATAAAATACTTAAAGATGCCTAAAGATATTAGTCTTACTATTATGAAAGCTTTTTGAGTTTTGAATTATTTTAAGAAAAGAGATTAGACCAAACTATTTATTGAGTAAAAAGTTATCTCAAAGATTTTAAAGATTAAATATTCAAGATAAAAGACTAAAATATAAAAGTAAAATCTAATGAGCATGTTGACCCAAAATCAAAACAAATTAACAAAAGCAAAGGAAAAATATTCCTAATGGTTATAAGGGCCCAAATTAATCTTTTAGTTTTTTTCTTCATTTTCAACAAAATTTAGACTTTAAAAATTAAGCTTCATAGGTTTAATTTTAGGTAAAAAAATATTTTTGACCTTAACATATTCATTAACGTTTAACTAAGACCCTAACATTTATCACTGTTTAAAAAAGCTCATAACTTTTGTAAAACTATACCATTTGAACCTCAAGATAATGAAACCTTAAACTCCCATTAGAATCATGTTTAATGGGAATGAATGGCTTTTTTTCTTTAAGGTGTCATGAACCTTGGCCTCTTAGTTAGTAACCCCCCGCCCCTCCTCTTTCGTCACCCCAATTAAACCTTTAGTTAGTAGAATTTAGGTATGAAATCCTGAATCCCCAATCTATTATTTTTAATCTCAAAATAAATTTATTCTTAGTAATATGTTCAGGTTTATAGGTTTATTCTGTTAGCATTGATAATTAGTGTCCTACCTTAAATATGAAAAAAATTGTATTCAATACTGGAAAGAAATGTCATTAATATATGTGCAGACTATGAGGCCTACGAAAACTCTCACTTATGAGTAAAATCCTCTTAGAATGTCACAGATGAAGAAGGAAAATGTCAAATTTGTTTATAAGTTAAAAGATTTGGCCATAGTGACACTTTTAGCAGCTGTGGAAGTTGATTTTCTTAGTAAGGTAGTCGTAATTACGGACTTATAATCTGTAATACTATAGTCATATAAGGAACAAATATGGGGTTTTTCTTTGTTTAGTAGAGGGTCAACTCCTTTGTTATTAGTGGTTTTTGAAGAGATTGACAAGGATGGTGGCAATGGTTTGGCCACTTAGTAAAGAAGAGATAATTAGACTTTTCTAGGTTCAATTTCTTAAGGATTCTTAACACATTTAGTTAAGGGTACTAGTTAGTATGTTAATGTGAAATTGGCGGATCTCCTACTTAAAGAAAGTCCAATTCAACCCTACTTCACAAAATATTAAGTGGTGTTTAAAATTTTTTCATTTTGGGTTTCAAATGATATGGTATCAAGAACATCAATAACTTTTTTGAATGCTGACAAATGTTAAGTATAATTAAATTTTTTGAAAAATTTAGGGACCAAAATGTTTTTATTTTCCTTCAATTTTACTAAACCTTTTATTAATTTGATTATAGCAATTGAGTTTTCCCTTTCCACTCAAAGCTTTTATTAGCCTAAGCAATCATAATAAATAGAAATAAAATAAGAATGAAAATTATTTGTTATGGTTGATTTTATAGCTTGGAGCTAGGTATTGAACATTCACATCAACATCCCATACCTAATTAATCTTAAAACCTCTAATTGATATTTGTTTTATTCAAACTTAAGCCAATTAGGCTTGTGATATATGCGTATATATGTATGCATGTTCATGTGTATGTGTATGTGTATGTGTATGTGTATATGTATGTGTATGTGTATGTGTATGTGTATGTGATTAGAAATAAAATCATAAAATATTAAAATTAACTTTACAAGTACAAAGCATATAATCATAAATTAGGCTCTAAATTACCTGTAAACCTCCTATTGGATGTGAATGTTATTGAATTCCAGATGAATTCTCAAGCCTAGAATAAGATCGGCTTAAATGTTGATTTTCGGATATTAATGACACTACTATTATTTCGTCCCAAGGCTACCTATTTTAAACGTAAATAACTAAAACTTGTAGGCCTTTTAGGAATAAATGATTTAACCTTAGTCAAACGTATTTTATTAGATAGGAAAAAATAAGACTTTAGACCTGAGAGACCAATTACTCTTTTTCTTTATGAAACTTAAGAAGCTAACATTAATTTAGCCAACTACATTGAGCCAGTTATACTACTAACATAAATCTAATTGAAAAGTACAAAAACATGAAAACGAGTTTTAAAAAGTATGTTTCACTTAAATTAAACAATAGATATTAAAAGAAAAGGAATATGAAATCTTACTTTAGCATTTCCAAAAATACGTAATTTAAAAAATAATAAAACCTTAAAATAGCATTTTTGAATATTATGACCATAAATAAACAGTTAACACATCCTAAACTTAGAAAATTCTATATTAATAAAAAAAATTGCATATAAACATACTAAGTTACACATAAACCTTAATATTAAGAAACATGCATGGAAATGAAAACTCCAAAACCTAAATCTTAAGCGAATGGAATATGCCCTAGGTGTTTCTCATGTTCTTTCATATTTCTTATTAGGAAATCAGGAGAGGATTCAATCCTAACCATAGTGAAATAATTACAAAATGTTTTTGTATTTTGATTTCTCAAAAACCTAAAACACTTTAATTATACAAAATTATTAATGCATAAATCATAACAAAGCATGAATCTTAATTCGTACATCATAATCTTGTCGTATCCCTATAACTTGATTAAAATATCTTTAATCTCTTCAACATATTCTTTAGATGAGACCTATTAGGTTTCTAAATATGTTGGCAATGATTATAAAATATAATTTTAATTCATAATTAGAATTGTAACTAAAATTAGGTAAATTAAAACTCCTTTATTTTATCTTTAATTCTCTAACTAAAGGACATAATTTAAATAGATACAAATAAAACTATAAAGATTGAGCATAATAAATATCTTGTTCTTGAAAATAATTATATTTTTATTGAGTTATAAATAATGTCGTTTAGCCTCGTTCATCTTCAACACAAGAGCGCTCGATTAGTGAGCTATTATGTACTCTTTCAATGGTGGATGCTTCTAGGCAAGCTTTGCAACACTTCCTTAAAAAAGTTTCAATTGAACTAAGCAAAAAGGGGGAAGGAAGAAAGCGGGTTGGTATTGATAGTTGTGATTTGCATTATGTTTTAGGAATTAAATTATTATGTATTAAGTGTTAATTTGAGTGTTTAGTGTGTATTTAGGTTTTAATTGTGTTACTTTATGTGTTTAAGTGTTTTTATGGGTTAGTATAAGTCTTTGAGCTTAATGTTATATTTTTGAGGTACCTTGATGTGTTTGTTAATGTTTCAGGGTAAACGGCGAAGAATGAACGGAGAAGTTTCAAAGAGTTTCGAGCCAAGACCATGGCCCACAATCATGGCATAATCGGCCACAATCGTGATAGAAAGAGGCGGGCCAACAAGACCCAAGTCACGATCGTGCCATTTTGGTCACGATCGTGATAGAGAGCTCTTAACTAGGTAACGATCATGCACTTTGAGTCATGATCGTGACAGAGAGGGTTAGGCATTGGCCACGATCGTGACAGGCAGAGCCACAATCGTGGCTTACATCGATCAGACATGAAAACAGCTAAAAATGTCAAATTTGGTAGGACATTTCGGATCGTTTTGACCCCGAATCAACCCTAGGGCTTTCAAAGCCTTTTTGCATCAGTCAATTCTGAAACCCTAGAGAGCATATCAAGAGATTTGAGGAAGGAGACGAAGGAAAAGAGACATAAAAAAGAAGCTTGACGCAAAGTACTTCCCAGAACAGGTAGTTTCCCACAGTTGCTGCCTCCACGAGTCCGTTCCGATACCATTTTTTATTTTTATTTCAATTTTATTGATGTATAGAATTGGGATAATAGTGTGAATAATTGTTGTTGAATGTCGATTTTTGTCTAAACTCACCTTTCTAGATTTTGATCATTGAGATTAATGAAGTTTGATTTATTATGTTTTCAATGAGTTATCTCTGATTCAATATCTGTGCTTAATAGTTCGGTAATAAACTGAGAGGGTGAATTGAGTGAATATCATCAAATTGGCCTAAGGAGAGTTAGGTAGTTTTATAGATAAGAATTGAATCAAACTGGTGAAATCGTGTAATGAGAGATCGAGCATAGGTTTCCAGTAGGTTATTAGACAAATTCAGAACTAATTTAAGTTTTGGGTAAATTGGAAATCGAGAGATTACAATTTCATAATTTAAATCAGGGATTATAAATTAGGGTTAAAGATTATAACTTAAGAGAGAGTAATCCACCCTAGGACCGTTTAGACCCAGTAATTCGATAATTGCATAATTTATTAGATTTTTATTAATTTCGGATTAAAGCCCCCTTTTTCTCAATTGGTAGTTTCTAGGTTGATTCTAGATTTGGTTGTGAAAAATTGCTATTTTGTTTATATTTTATGAGTTCAATTCTTGATATTCATTGTTTGATTGGTTAATTTCTGCATTAGTTATTTATTTTGATTTATTGCAAAATTTAGTCAAGCCTTATACTTTAGGATTAGATTAACCCTCTTCGTGGGATCGATACCTTAGGTACTACGCGAACGTCCTGTGCACTTGCGAAAATATCAAGGTTATAAATATTAAAACTTTTTCATATCGTAACAACTCAATTAAGTTTTTGGCACCATTGCCGGGGAAGGAGATTAGTTTAGTTCTTTAGTCTAAGGCTGTTTCACTATCTTTTGTTTTTAAATTTTAAAAAAATTGGGGCGTAAAGTAGAGACATATCAAGACATATTAGAGTGAGAATCAGACATATGAAGAGTTGAATGCTAAGAAGAGATAAAAAAAACAATCATGGAGGATGTATATTATAGGGAGCAAGGGACTCTGGCGGATTTCAATGAGCCCCAATTTGGTTAAAGAAATCATCATCCTTATATGAATTCGTATACTTCGGGGTGGCAAAACCACCCAGATTTCTATTGGCCCAACAATGTAAGTACTCACATAGGACATCAAGAACTATTTGAATTTTAACATAATGTATCCAGTTCATGAGATTCCAAGCTGGACAAAATCATAGATAAGTTAACGGATATGGAAGAGAACCAGAAGAGATTGGAAGAGAATTTTAAGCAAGTAGCAAAAGATCATGCCTCTTCTATTCATAATTTAGAAGTTTGAATAGGCCAACTCTCTAGGGAATTTTGTAAGCAAAGTGTGGAAAACTGTCTGCACAGCATGAATGTAAATTCAATAGAGCCATTTCAGGCTATTACACATAGGAATGGGGTAAAACTAGAAGAATCAGCAAGAAATCAAGCTAAACCTGACCTTAGAGAAGACCAAGAAATCAAAAAAGAGGATAAAGAAAATAATGTCAACCTTCCCTTTTATTCAACAATTCTTGATATACCATATTTGAACATTGAAAAATCTTAGGGAGATGTTCAGGAAAAGAACTCTATCTTTAGATTAATGATGATCAAATGACATTCAACGTGAATGATGTAATTAAGAATCTGAAGGTTAGTAGCTCATTTAGGATAATTGATGTGTTCAAATCTTCTAAAGAACAAGAGGACGAAGAACAAATGACAACAAACATCAAGTTTGAAGAAAGTATGGAAGTCTCTGTTCGGGAAGCAGAAGAAGCAGAGGAAACGAAGGTGATTAAGGAAAAGGAGAGTAATTCACCTTCGTACAGGACAAACTGTTGGATTCAATGGAAGATTCAGGGAGTTTTGTTATTCCCTATTTTAATGACAGTTTATTAATGAGAAGGGCATTGATGAAATTAATTGGTTTTCTCAACCTTATCAATTTTGTCCTTCTATTCATTTTGTAATTTGTAGCTTACTCACAAGCTACAAAACTGATGTTGAACGAGAAGAGTGGAAGCAAGCCACTCATAATTGATCCTGGCTGAGATTTAAAGGATAAAGGTCAAGCTAATGACCATAAATTAGCACATTTAGTAGTTTGATTTAAATTATTGCATAATTAGATTTGTTTTAAATTTCAAAATAAGTTCTGAATAATTTGGAATGTTTTGAAGTGCTAACTCTCTTACTCTTTTTTGAAGCAAGTATAAGATAGGGTGGTAATCATGGGCATCAAACACAAGTGATCTCCGCCTCCATCACCATCAACACCTTAGTCAATATGACGATTTCGTGTTCTAACCCTTTTCTTTTCATTTTTATTAGTATTTTCTTCTTACGTTTTTCATACATTGTGTTTATTTCCCCCGGGTGTGTTTGTTTACCCTCTCACATTGAGGACAATGTGTTGTTCAAATGTAGGGAGGAGTTATGTGTTTTACTTTTTATTTGATTTTGCATGTTGTATGATAGTTATTAAGTTACATTTTGTGAACTGTATGAATGTGTCAATGGCTTAGATGGAGTGAATTTTTTTTATTTTGAACATAGTATATTAGGTTGTAAATAATCATTGAAATGGTCCAGATTTTTTATTTTCGTTCTTATTTTATTGTTGCGACTTTCAAGAGTAGATAAAGTTTAGCTATTATTTTGAATAAATCAAATTATTTTGTTCTTGTTTTTCAGATTTTTCAGTTGTAATTCTCAATGTAATAAAGCTTATTTAAAGGCTATCTAATGGAAGGAAGAGTATTCTGATTTATTCTTTGAAAACTTATTTTATGTGGAAGTTTTTTAGTTCCCTTAAAGCAACCAAAATTTCATTTTATTTTCTCTACTTCTATCACCATATGGAAGGACAAGCCTTCAACTAGCCAGAACATACTATAATGCCACAAAAATATGTATATATCATGTAGCTAAAGAATAGTTTATACGACCACAAACTACTACAATTAATAACTTGTTCCTAAGAGGAAAACAAGCAGGCATATAACAGGATTAGTATGATATGTTTTAGGGATAACATGTTTAAAATTGTCCATCTTGTTAAGATTTTTTTAATTTAATGAAATCAACAAAAATTAACTTTTTGAATTAAATTATTAATATTTTAAAAAATTGATTACTTAATTGAAAATTTTAAAAGTTCAATATTGAATTGAAAAAAATCTCAAAAAATTAAACACTTTAAAATTGATTATCTCTATATTTTACTGTGTTCTTATCAAGATTTTCTATTTTATGAATCAAGAAAGATTCCAACGTATCTTTGAAAAGTGATAGCATATGATGAGAACAAAACTTTTAACACTGTTGAATTCAACTTTGCTAATGTATATAGAAACATCGTTGAAAGTTTCTTGTATGGACATCCAGTCAAAGCATAAAAGTGTAGTAAATGGAACATCTTAAGGTCTTTACAAATATTCATGTAAAATGGAATAGAAGCATATATTCAAACGTTTTTTTAAGAGGATTTACATATAATCTAATTATAAACAATCAGATACTACTTAATATGATGTTTTTCCTGTTATATATGACTGTACTATTTTATACCAATTCCAAACAAAAAATGCCAAGCATCAATTTTTGCATCATATTATCGAAATTGCATAATTCTTGTGTAAAAATGATTATATTTTTGTTTATGGTATGCCAAATCAGGTGTGTATCTTTCCCTGACATGCAGTCACATGCACATAGCAACTAGTTGTGAATTAGCTAAGTTTTTCAATAAAGCTAAAGTCACTGACCTGAGATTTCATGGGAGGCTATTTACTTGGTCTAATAAACAAAAAGGTCAAATACTAATCTGAAAAAAGCTATACAGAGCAGCTGTAAATCATGGTTAGTGCAATACCCTCTTTTTTATGCTGAATTTAGGGAAAACTCATTCTCAAACCATTCCTCCACTAGCATTCATAACATCCAAACCGTTAACAAACCCAGAGCTCCGTTTAGATTCTTCAATGGCTTTGCACACCAAGATAGGTTTATGGAATTGGTTGCATCTAGTTGGGCTTACAACGTTGCAGGTTTTAAATCCGTCCAACTTATGCAAAAGCTAAAAAGGGTTAAACATGCTCTAAAAGTTTTATTGAAAGCTAACCAGAGGTCAACTAAGGTCACTCAATAGCTGCTCTATGAAGCGTAAAAGGCTTGCTACCTATCTCCTCATAACAATCAATTGAAGCAGACTAAAAATGCTAGGTTAAAGGACCATCAGGATGTTTAACTTTGCACAATTCCATACTAAATTAGAAAGCTCGGATAAATTGGCTTGGAGATTGTGACTTTAATACTAAATTCTTCCATGCCTTTCTTTTAGGAAGGAGGAATAGAAATCTAATTACAAAACTTAAATACCCTTCCGGTGCTTTAGTCTCTACTCAGGACTCTTTATCTAGACTTACAAGAGACTTTTTCCTTCGACTTATGGACACTAAAGCTAGTTCATATAATAGTCATTCCATTCGTGATTATTTTGAGAGTCCCCTTTCGTAGGATATTAAGGACTTTCTCTCGGCTCCTTTTACTTGCTTGGAAGTTAAGCAGATCAATTTATACTACATCCCTCCAAATCTCCAGGCCCTGATGGCTTCACTTTAGGATTTTTTTCAACATACTTAAAAGATTACAGGCAGTTTGTTTACTAAAACAATATTGGAGTGCTTGTCCTCTTGTACAATGCTGAAGGAGATGAATCACACATTCATCTGTCTGGTTCCCAAAAAGTTGAATTCGGATACATTGTTAGACTTCAAACCTATTTCTTGTTATAACACAGTCTACAAGGTAATTGCAAAACCCTTTGCTAATAGATTGAGGTCAACTTTATCTATAATCATTAATCCAACTCAAAGTGCATTTATCCGATTAATAGGAGATAACATACTACTTATGTAAGAGTTTTTGAAAGATTATAACTCTGAAAGAAATATTAATAATTGTTGCTGGAAGATAGATTTCTTCAAGGCTTTTGACACAATCAATTGGGAATTCATTTACTATTACCTAGAAGCTCTAGAATTCCTTACTAATTTCATTGACTAGAGTATGATGTGTTTAAAATCAACTTCAATCAGTATAATTGTGAATGGGATCCTACCAAGCCTTTGTCTTATGCTAGAGGTATTAGACAAGGGGACCTGCTTTCTCCTTATATTTTTACCCTAGTTATAGAAGATCTC
>JAOTJB010345002.1:0-24772 GCA_027123815.1 Erythroxylum minutifolium
CCTCGTGACTCAGCTCAGCATCATATGGTCGAGTAAGCAAGGCTTTGTAAGCTAGTTGGAAATCCGCAGACGCTTCATTGGCTTTCTGAGAGATGTGCCCGTAGGCGACCCAATTCAGCTCTTTAAGAGGTCGTTTCAAAGCCTTTAGTTTAGAACAGAGGGAAAATTGGGCTGTTCCTAGAACGGGTATACCCCATTCACGTGTAAGAATATCCTGATATGAATGATGATTAACCCACATGTTGAAGAACTTAAAAGGTTTTGGTCCCATCGTATTGTAACCCGTAAATTCCACCACCAACAGACAGTGATCCGAGTCCACTCGCATGTCCAGGAAATAAGCAGAACATATATGGCTGTGAACTCCCCAAGCTTGATTAATAAGAGCATGATCAAGTTTAGCCCACAGTTGCTTCTTATGCTAGGTAAAAAATTTTCCACGGTAGGGAGCGTCTTCTAGCCCTAAGTTCATACGAAAATTCAGGAAATCATCCAAAAGATAAGCAGTAGGTGGTTGACATCCCATTCGTTCATTTGCAGAACTGACATAGTTGAAATCTCCCATAATAAGCCACAAAGTCTCCGCGTCTATGCCCAAGTGCTCCAAATGCTGCCATAACTCCCTTCTTTTACCGACACTATACAGTCCATATACTACAGAAACTTGAAACGTAATCTGAGTGGTGCAGCATTGAACTTGACAATGAACTTGACAACTGTCTATTTTGCCCACTGAACGGGTGTCAACATGCTGGTTCTCCCACCGAAGGTGTCCAATGATCGTGGCAATGGGTTGTTTTGCCTACCAAAAGTATGCCCAATGGGTTGTTTTTCCAATCAATGTTCCTAGCTATCACTCCAACGAGCTATTTTTCCCACTAACGGTGCCTAGTGATCATGCCAATGGGTTGTTTTTCCCAATCAAGTTGCCTAGCGTCCATGCCAATGGGCTGTTTTACCCACTAAAGGTGTGCAAACGGGTTGTTTTTCCTATCAAAGGTGTCTACTATCTGTGCCAACTGGCTATTTTGCCCACTAAAGGTGCCTAACGACTGCGCAAATGGGCTATTTTCCCAACTAAGATGCCCAACAGCTATGCCAACTTTCTGTTTTACACACTGAACGGGTGTCAACATGCTGGTTCTCCCACCGAAGGTGTCCAGCAATCGTGGCAATGGGTTGTTTTGCCTACCAAAAGTATGCCCAATGGGCTGTTTTTCCAATCAATGTTCCTAGCTATCACTTCAACGAGCTATTTTTCCCGCCGAACGTGTGCCCACCGAACATGTGTCAACAGATTGTTTCTCCTCCCAAACGTGTGTCAACGGGCTGTTTCTCCTCCCGATCGTGAGTCAACATCCTACTTTTCCCACCGAAGTTGCCTAATAGGCTATTTTTCCTACCTAAGGTGCCTAACGACTATGCTAATAGACTGTTTTTGCCATTGAAGGTGCACAAAGGGCTGTTTTCCTCACCAAAGGTGCCTGACGACACTGCCAACTGGCTGTTTGGCCCACTAAAGGTGCCACAATGGGTTGTTTTTACCACCACAGATGTGCCAATGGGCTATTTTTCCCACTGAAGGTGCCCAACGGGATGTTTTTTCCACCAAAGGCACCTAGTGACCGTGCCAACGGCCTGGTTTGCCTACTATAGATGTGCCAACAAGCTGTTTTTCCCACCAAAGCTACCTAGCAACTATGCCAACGAGCTGTTTTGCCTACCGAAGGTGCTCAATAAGATGTTTTCCTTGCCGGAGGCATGCCAACGAACTGTTTTTCCCACCAAAGGTGTCCAAATGGGTTGTTTTTCTCACAAAAGTTGCCCAACGGGCTGTTTCCCTTGTCGAAAGTGCCTAATGACTTTGTCAACAGGCTATTTTACCCACTGAAGGTGTGCCAATGGGCTGTTTTTACCAACGAAGGTGCTAAGCGACCGTGTGAATGGACTGTTTTTCCCACCAAAGGTGTGCCAGTAGGCTGTTTTTTCCACTAAAGGGACCTAGGCTATTTTTCCCACCGAAGGTGTATAGAGTCCGTCACAACTGGCTGTCTTACGCACCAAAGGTCTGCCAACAGGTAGTTTTTCCCGCCGACGGTGCCTAGCGACCTTGCCAACGGGCTATTTTTCTCACCCAAGGTTCCTAGCGTCCGTGCCAATTGGCTGTTTTGCCCACCAAAGGTGTGGCAATGGGCTGCTTTTCCTACTGATGGTGCCTAGCGACCATTCGAACGGATTGTTTTTCCCATCAAAGGTGTGCCAACGGGCTGTTTTTTCCATTGAAAGGGTCTATGCTATTTTTCCCACCAAAGGTGCCCAGCATCCTTACCAATTGGCTATTTTGTCGACCAAAGTTACGCCAAGGAACTGTTCCTACCACCGAAGGTGCTTAGCATCTGTTCCAACTGGCTATTTTGCCCACGAACGGTGTGCCAATAGGTAGATTTTCCTATCGAAGGTGCCTAGCGACTGTGCCAACAGGCTATTTTGACCATCGAAGCTCTGCCCAATGGAATGTTTTTCCAACCAAAGTGCCTAGCGACTGTTCCAACAAGCTATTTTTCCAACCGAGAGTGTGCCAACGAACTATTTTGCCCACTTAACATATATCAACGGGCTGTTTCTCCTCCTAAACGTATTGCAACAGCCTGCTTTTCTCACTGATGGTGCCCGACAGGCTATTTTTCCCACCGAAGGTGCCTAGTGATCGTGCCAGCAGACTGTCTTTCCCACTGAAGGTGCCCAAAGGCTTGTTTTCCGCACTGAAGGTGCCTAACGACCCTGCCAATTGGCTGTTTGGACCACCAAAGGTGTGACAACGGGTTGTTTTTCCCACCAAAGATGTGCCAATGGGCTATTTTTCCCATAGAAGGTGCCTGGCAATCCTATCAACAGGCTGATTTTCCCATCGAAGGTGACCAATGGGATGTCTTTCCCACTGAAGGCGCCTAACGACCATGTCAACTGCCTGTTTTGCCTACTGTAGGCTTGCCATCGGGCTGTTTTGCCTACCAAAGCTGCCTAGCGATCGTGGCAATGGGCTTTTTGCTGACCGAAGGTGCCCAATAAGCTGTTTTCTTCACGGAAGGCGTGCCGACGAACTGTTTTTCCCACCGAAGGTGTGCCAATGGGTTATTTTTCTCACAAAAGTTCACCAACAGGTTGTTTCTTTTATCGAAAGTGCACAACGATTGTGCCAACAGGCTATTTTACCCACTGAAGGTGTGCCAACGGGCTGTTTTTCCCACCAAAGGTGCCAAGGGACCATACGAATGGACTGTTTTTCCCACCAAAGGTGTACCAGTAGGCTTTTTTTTCCATTGAAGGGACCTAGGCTATTTTTCCCATCGAAGGTGTCTAGAGTCCGTCACAACTGGCTATCTTACGCACCGAAGGTCTACCAACGGGTAGTTTTTCCCACCGAAGGTGCCTCGTGACCTTGCCAACGGGCTATTTTTCTCGCCCAAGTTTCCTAGCGTCTGTGCCAACTAGCTGTTTTGCCCACCAAAGGTGTGGCAATGGGCTGTTTTTCCTACTAATGGTGCTTAGCGACCATTTGAACGGATTTTTTTCCCACCGAAGGTGTGCCAACGGGCTGCTTTTTTCATTGAAAGGGCCTATGCTATTTTCCTACCGAAGGTGCCCAACATCCTTGCTAATTGGCTGTTTTACCGACTGAAGGTATGCCAAGGGACTGTTTCTCACGCCGAAGTTGATTAGCATTTGTTCCAACTGGCTGTTTTGCCCACCGACAGTGTGCGAAGAGGTTGATTTTCCCATCGAAGGTGCGACTATATGAGTGGGTTGTTTTTCCCGTTAAAGGTGTGCCAACGGGTTGTTTTTCCCACTGAAGGGGCCTTTGCGTTTTTTCCCACCGAAGGTACCTAGCGTCCTTGCCAATTGGCTATTTTATCGACCGAAGGTGTGCCAACGGGTTGTTTTTCCCACCAAAGGTGCCTAGCGACCGTGCCAAAGGGCTATTTTTCCCACCGAAGAAGTCTAGCGTCTATACCAATAGGTAGTTTTTCCTACGAAAGGTGCCAACGAACTATTTTGCCTACTGAAGTTGTGTCAATGGGTTATTTTTCCCACCCAAGGTGCCCAACGACTGCACCAATAGGATGTTTTGCCCACCGAAGTTGTCTAACGGGCTATTTTCCCCTCCAAAAGTTCCTAAAGATCATCCCAACATGCTATTTAGCCCACCAAACATGTGCCGATGGGTTGTTTTTCTCACCTATGGTGCCTAGTGACTATGTTTTGCCCATTGAAGGTATTCCAACGAGTTGTTTTTCCTACCAAGGGTGCCTAGCGATTGTGCCAATGAGCTATTTTGCCCACTAAAGATGTGTCAATGGGTTGTTTTCCCACTAAAGGTGCCAAGCGACCGTGCGAACGAACTATTTTTCCCACGAAAGTGCCTAGCGATCATACCAACGAGCTATTTTTCTCACCGAAGGTGCCTAGCATCCATGCCAACGGGCTATTTTGCCCACTG
Organism: Erythroxylum minutifolium; assembly: GCA_027123815.1. NCBI lineage: Eukaryota > Viridiplantae > Streptophyta > Magnoliopsida > Malpighiales > Erythroxylaceae > Erythroxylum > Erythroxylum minutifolium. The sequence continues at coordinate 4,499 of JAOTJB010345002.1, forward strand.
AAGTTGTGCCCAACGGGCTATTTTTCCCACCAATGTGCCTAGCGTCGTATGAATGGACTGTTTTTCCCACCAAAGGTGTGCCAGTAGGCTTTTTTTCCACTGAAAGGACCTAGGCTATTTTTCCCACCGAAGGTGTCTAGAGTCCGTCACAACTAGCTGTCTTACGCACAGAAGGTCTACCGAAGGTGCCTAGCGACCTTGCCAACGGGCTATTTTTCTCACCCAAGTTTCCTAGCGTCTGTGCCAACTAGCTGTTTTGCCCACCAAAGATGTGGCAATGGGCTGTTTTTCCTACTAATGGTGCCTAGCGACCATTTGAATGGATTGTTTTTCCCACCGAAGGTGTGCCAACGGGCTGCTTTTTCCATTGAAAGGGCCTATGCTATTTTCCCACCGAAGGTGCCCAGCATCCTTGCCAATTGGCTGTTTTGCCGACCGAAGGTATGCCAAGGGACTGTTTCTCCCGCCGAAGTTGATTAGCATCTGTTTCAACTGGCTATTTTGCACACCGATAGTGTGCCAACAGGTTGATTTTCCCATCGAAGGTGCGACCATGTGAGCGGATTGTTTTTCCCATTAAAGGTGTGCCAACGGGCTGTTTTTCCTACTGAAGGGGCCTATGCTATTTTTCCCACCGAAGGTGCCTAGCGTCCTTGCCAATTGGCTGTTTTATCGATCAAAGGTGTGCTAATGGGTTATTCTTCCCACCGATGGTGCCTAGCGACTATGCCAAAGGGCTATTTTTCCCATCGAAGAAGCCTAGCATCTATACCAATAGGTTGTTTTTCCTAAGAAAGGTGCCTATAGACTGTGCCAACGAACTATTTTGCCTACTGAAGTTGTGCCAATGGGTTATTTTTCCCACCCAAGGTGCCCAACGACCGCACCAATAGGATGTTTTGCCCACCGAAGTTGTCTAACGGGCTATTTTCCCCTCCAAAAGTTCCTAAGGTCCGTCCCAATGCGCTGTTTAGCGCACCAAACATGTGCCAATGGGTTGTTTTTCTCACCTATGGTGCCTAGTGACTATGTTTTGCCCATTGAAGGTATTCCAACGAGTTGTTTTTCCTACTAAGGGTGCCTAGCGATTGTGCCAACGAGCTATCTTGCCCACTGAAGATGTGTCAATGGGTTGTTTTCCCACTAAAGGTGCCAAGCGACCGTACGAACGAACTATTTTTCCCACCGAAGTGCCTAGCAATCATACCAACGAGCTATTTTTCTCACCGAAGGTGCCTAGCATCCATGCCAACGGACTATTTTGCCCACTGAAGCTGTGCCCAACAGCCTATTTTTCCCACCAATGTGCCTAACGACCGTTCCAACAGGCTATTTTGCCCACTGAACGTGAGCCAATGGACTGTTTTGCCCACCAAATGTGTGTCAACGGACTATTTTTCCTACCGAACATGTGCCAACAAGGTGCTTTTTCCCACCGAAGGCGTCCAATAGGCTATTTTTCCTACTGAAGGTGCCTAGCGATCGTGTCAATGATTTGTTTTTCCTATTGAAGACGCCTAGCAATCGTGCCAATAGGCTTTTTTTCCCACTGAAGGTGCCCAAAAGGTTGTTTTCCTCACCAAAGGTGCCTAGTGTCCCTACAAACTGGCTATTTTGCCCACTGAAGGTGTGCAACGGGTTGTTTTTCCCATCGAAGGTGCCTAGCGACCGTACCAATGGGCTATTTTTCCCACCAAAGGTGTGCCAAATGGGCTAGTTTTGCCACTAATGTGCTTAGCAACCATTCCAACGGGCTATTTTGCCCACCAAACATGTGCCAACAGACTGTTTTGCCCACCAAACGTGTACCAAATGGCTATTTTTCCTACTAAACATGTGCCCAATAGGCTGTTTTTCCCCTGAAGAAGCTTAGCGACCGAGCCAACAGGTTGTTTTGCCCACCGAAGGCATTCCAACGGGCTATTTTTCCCACCGAATGTGTGCTCAATAGGCTATTTTTCCCACCGAAGATGCCTAGCAACAGTGCCAATGGGCTGTTTTGCCCACCGAAGGCGTTCCAATAAGCTATTTCTCCCATCGAACATGTGCCCAACATGTTATTTTTCCCATTAAACATGTGCCCATCGAACAGGTTATTTTGCCCGCCAAAGGCCTTCCAATGGGCTTTTTCCGCATCAAAGGTGCCTAGCGACAGTGCCAACAGGCTATCTTTCCCACTACAAGTGCCCAAAGGGTGGTTTTCCTCACCGAAGGTGGCTAGCGACCCTACAAATTGGCTATTTTGCCTACCAAAGGTGTGCCAACGGGTTGTTTTTCCCCCCGAAGGTGCCTAACAATCGTACCAATGAGCTATTTTCTCCACCAAAGATGTGCCAATGGGCTATTTTTTTCCACTAAAATCACCTAACGACTGTGCTAATGGGCTGTATTTCTTGCCAAAGGTGTTCCCGGGCTTTTTTTCAACCAAAGGTATGCCAACGGGCTATTTTTCCCACCAAAGGTGCCAAACAACCGTGCCAATTGGCTGTTTTGCCCACTGAAGGTGTGTTAACAGGCTGTTTTTCAACCGAAAGTGTCTAACGGTCGTGTCAACGGGCTATTTTTACCACCGAAGGTGCCGAGCGATCGGGTCAACTGGCTATTTTTCCAACCAACGGTGCCTAGCGACCATGCAACATGTCTGTTTTTCCCATCGAAGGTGCCCAATGGGCTATTTTCCTTACCGAAGGTGCCCAACAGTTGTCCCAACTAGCTATTTTGCCCATTGAAGGTATGCCAACAGGTTGTTTTCCCACCAAAGGTGTTCCAAAGGGTTGTTTTTCCCATCGAAGGTGCTTAGCGTCCGTGCCAACGAGTTGTTTTCCCTACTGAATGGACTATGTTCTCCACCAAAGCTATGCCAATGGGTTGTTTTCCCACTGAAGGGGCCTAGGCTATTTTTCCCATCGAAGGTGTCTAGCGTCTGTGCCAACTGGCTGTCTTGCCCACCAAAGGTGTGCCAACGGGTAGTTTTACCCACCGAAGGTGCCTAGTGACCGTGCCAATGAGCTATTTCTCCCACCCAAGCTTCCTAGCGTCTATGGCAACCAGCTATTTTGCCCACCCAAGGTTTGCCAATGGGCTATTTTTCTCACCAAAGGTGCCTAGCGACCATGTGAACTGATTGTTTTTCCCACGGAAGGTGTGCCAATGGGTTGTTTTTCCCACCGAAGGTACCTAACGGGCTGTTTTTCCCATCAAAAGTGCCTAGCGACAATGCCAATGGTCTGTTTTGCCCACCGAAGGTACCTAGCGACCATGCCAACGGGCTATTTTGCCCACTGAAGGTGTGCCGACGGGCTATTTTTCCCATCGAAAGTGCCCAATGGGCTTTTTTCCCACTAAACATGCCCAATGGGCTGTTTTCCCAAAGAAGGTGCCCAACACCGTGCCAACGGGTTGTTTTGCCCATTAAAAGTGTGCCAACGGGCTGTTTTTCCTACCAAAGATGCCTAGTGACCATGCCAACAAACTGTTTTGGCCACCGAAGGTGTGCCAACAGGTTATTTTTCACACCGATGGTGCCTAGCGATCATGTCAACATGTTGTTTTTCCTACCAAAGGTGCCTAACGTCTATGCTAATTGACTATTTTACCCACTAAAGATGTGCCAATGAGCTATTCTTCCCACAGAAGGTGCCTAGCTACCGTGCCAACGGGTTATTTTTCCCACCAAAGGAGCCTAGCGACCATGCCAATAGGCCATTTTCCCATTGAGGGTGTCCAATGGGCAATTTTCCCTACCGAGGGAGCCCAATGACTATGCCAACTAATTGTTTTACCCACTGAAGGTGTGTCAATAGGTTGTTTTTCCCACTGGCATTGCCTAGTGACTCTGCCAAAGGGCTATTTTGCCTATCAAAGGCGTGCTAACGGGCTGTTTTTCCCACCAATGGTACCTAGAAACCGTGCCAACGGGCTGTCTTACCCACTAATGGTGCCTAACGGGATGTTTTCCTCACTAAAGGGGCCTAGCGACTGTCCTAACTGGTTGTTTTGCCCACTGAAGGTGTGCCAGCAGCTTGTTTTTCCCATCAAAAGTGCCAAGCGACAGTGCCAACGAGTGTTTTTCCGACTAAAGATGCCTAGTGTCCATGCTAACGGGCTGTTTTGTCAAAAAATGGCGTGTCAATGGGCTATTTTTCCCACCGAAGATGCCTATTGACTGTGGCAACAGACTGTTCTGCCCACCAAAGGTGTAGTAATGGGTTGTTTTTCCCACCGATGGTGCCTAGCAACCATGCCAACAGGCTATTTTTCCCATTGAAGGTGTGCAACGAGCTGTTTTTCCCACTGAAAGTGACCAACAGGATATTTTACTTACCAAAGGTGCCTAAAGACCATGCCAACTGACTGTTATTCCCACCAAAGGTGTGCCAATGGGCTATTTTTCCCACCAACGATCCCTAGCTACCTTGCCAACGAGTTGTTTTACCCACCAAAGGTGCCCAACGGGCTATTTTCCTTACCAAAGATGCCTACTGACCGTGCCAATTGACTGTTTTGCCCACTGAAGGTGTGCCAACGAGTTGCTTTTCCCACCGAAGGTGCCTAACAACTATGCCAATGGGTTATTTTTCTTATAGAAGGTGGCTAGTGTCGGTGCTAACAATCTGTTTTGCCCACAAAAGGTGTGCCAATGGTCTGTCTTTTCCACCAAAGGTGTGCGAATGGCTTAGTGACATTTCCAAGGTGCTGTTTTGCCTTCGGTGTGCCAACGAGCTAGTTTTATCGCTGAAGATGCACCAATGGGCTATTTTATCCAACAAAGATGTGCCAACAGTCTGTTTTGCACATCGAAGATGCGTCAACGAGTTGTTTTTCCAACTGTAGGTGCCTAGCGACATTTCCAAAGGGCTATTTTGCCCACCAAAGGTGTGCCAATGGGCTATTTTGCTAGCTGAAGGTGTGCCAACAGTCTGTTTTTCCCACCAAAGGTGCCCAAAGAGTTGTTTTTCCCACCCTAAGTGCATAAAGATCGTACGAACGGGTTTTACCCATCGAAGGCGTGCCAACAGGTTGTTTTTCCCACCGAAGGTGCCCAATAGGTTGTTTTTCCCACCAAAAGTGCCTAGTGACCATGCCAACGGTCTGTTTTGTGCACGAAAGGTGCCTAGCGACCTTGCCAATGGGCTTTTCTGCCCACCGAAGGTGTGCTATCGGGCTATTATTCCCCTGAAGGTGCCCAACAGGCTATTTTTCCCATTGAAGATGCCCAATGGGCTGTTTTTCCCACCGAAGATGTCGAGTGTTTGTGCCAACGAGCTATTTTGCCAACTGAAAGTGTGCCAACGGGCTATTTTTCCTACCGAAGGTGCCTAATGACCATGCCATCTGATTGTTTTGCCCACCGAGGTGTGCCAACAAGTTGTTTTTCCCATCGATGGTGCCTAGCGACCGTGCCAACATGCTATTTTTCTACCGAAGGTGTCTAACGTCTGTGCCAACTGACTGTTTTACCCATCGAAGGTGTGGCAACGAGCTATTTTTCCCACCGAAGGTGCCTAGTGACCATGCCAACAGGTTGTTTTTCCCACTAATGGTCCCAATGAGCTATTTTCCTTACCAAAAGTGCCCAATGACTATGCCAACTGGCTGTTTTGCCCACTAAAGCTGTGCTAATAGGCTATTTTTCCCACCGACGGTGCCTAGTGACTGTGCCAACAGGCTGCTTTGCCCACCAAAGGTAAGACAATAGGATTTTTTTCCTACAGAAGGTGCCTAGCAACCGTTCCAACGGGCTGCTTTTCCCATCGAAGGTGCCCAACAGGTTGTTTTTCCCATCAAAGGTGCCTTGCGACTGTGCCAACAGGCTATTTTGCCCACCAAAGCCATTCAAAACAAGTTGTTTTCCCACCAAAGGTGCCTAGTGACTATGCCAATAGGTTGTTTTTCCCACTGAAGGTCCCAAAGTGTTGTTTTCCTCATCGAAGGTGCCTAAAAGCTATGCCAATTGGTTGTTTTACGCACCGAAGATGCACCAACTAGTTGTTTTCCTATTGAAGTTGCCTAGCAACCATGCCAAAAGACTATTTTTCCCACTAAAGATGTACCAACGAGCTATTTTCCCTACCGAATGTGCCTAACATTCGGGTCAACGAGCTGCTTTTCCCACTGAAGGAGCCTAATAGGATGTTTTTCCAATAAAGGCACCTAGCGACCGTGCCTACGGGCTCTTTTACCTACCAAAAGTGAGCCAAGAGGCTATTTTTCTAACTAAAGGTGCCTAACGATCCTGTCAAAGGGCTACTTTTCCTACCGAAGGAGCCTAAGGGATGTTTTTTCCACTAAAAGTGCCTAATGACTATGCCAACTGGCTATTTGTCCCACCGAAGGTGCCTAGCGACCGTGCCAATAGGTTCTTTTTACCACTGAAGGACCCTAGCGTCGTTGCCAACTGGCTGTTTTGCCCATCAATGGTGCGCCAATGACCTGTTTTTCCCTCTAAAGGTGCCTAGCGACTATGTCAACAGGCTATTTTTCCTACTAAAGGTGCCTGATGGCCATGCTGCTTTTTTGCCGACTAAAGGTTTCCTAATAGGTGATTTTTCTACCTAAAAGTGCCTAGCGACCGTGCCAACGGATTGTTTTGCCCACAAAAGGTTTCCGAACGGGCTATTTTCCCACCGAAGGTGCCTAGTGACCGTGTCAACGGGCTATTTTCCCACCGAAGGTTCCTAACGGGCTATTTCGCTTACTGAAGGTGTGCCAGTGGGCTGCTTTTCCCATAGAAGGTGCCTAGCAATTGTACCAATGGGTTGCTTTACCCACCAAAGGCGTTGTAAACGGGCTATTTTTCCTACCGAAGGTGCCTAGCAATCCCTCCAGCAGGCTGTTTTTCCCACTCAAGGTTCTCAAAGGGATCTTTTCCTCTCCGAAGGTGCCTAACAACTGTGCCAACTGGCTATTTTGCCCACCGAAGGTGTGCCAACGGATTGATTTTCCCATCAAAGGTGCCTAGCAACCGTGCCAACAAGCTATTTTTCTCACTAAAGATGTGCCAACGGGCTATTTTTCCCACCAAAGGTACCTGGTGATCGTGTCAACGGGCTGATTTCCCTACCGAAGATGCCCAACGGTATGTTTTTTCCACTGAAGGTGCGTAGCAACCGTGCCAACGAGCTGATTGTCTTACCGTAGGTGCCTAGCAACATTGCCAACGGGCTACTTTGCCTACCAAAGGTGTGCCAAAGGCTCGTTTTTCCCATCAAAAGTGTCTAGTGACTATGCCAACGAGCTGTTTTGCCTACCAAAAGTGTGCAAAGCGGGTGTTTTCCCACCAAGGTGCCCAATCGGTTGTTTTTCCCGCCAAAAGTGCGAGCGGTCGTGCCAACAGGCTGTTTGGCCTCCTGCAGGTGTGCTAACATGCTGTTTTTCCCACCGAAAGTGGCTAGTGGCCCTACCCACAAGTTGTTTTGCCCATCGAAGGTGTGCCAATAGGCTATTTTTCCCACCAAAAGTGCCTAACGGTCGTGCCAACGGGCTGTTTTCCTCACTGAAGGAGTTCCAACGAGTTGTTTTTCCCACCGAAGGTTCCTAACGGGCTGTTTTTCCTACCAAAAGTGTTGAGCGACCAAGGCAACGGTCTGTTTTGCCCAGCCAAGGTGCCTAGCGACCATGCCAGCGGGCTATTACCGAAGGTGTGCCGACGGGCTATTTTTCCCATCGAAGGTGTCCAACGAGCTATTTTTCTGTTTTTCCCACTGAAGATGCCCAACGGACTATTTTCCCAATGAAAGTGCCTAGAGTCTATGCCAACGGGTTATTTTGCTCACCGAAGGTGTTCCAACGGGTTGTTTTTCCCACCAAAGGTGCCTAACGGGCTGTTTTTCCCACCGAAAGTGTAGAGACTATGCCAACAGGCTTTTTTTCCCATCAAAGGTGCGTAGAGATTGTGCCAACGCGCTATTTTGCCCATCAATCGTATGCCGACGGCTATTTTTCCCACCAAAGGTGCCCAACGGACTATTTTAGCAACAAAAGGTACCTAGCGACCGTGCCATTGGACTATTTTTCCCATTGAAAGTGTACGAACGGGCTGTTTTCCTATTGAAAGTTCCTAGCGGCTTTATCAACGGGATGTTTCACCCACCGAAGGCATTGCAAATGGGCTATTTTTCCCAACAAAGTTGCCTGCCGATCATGCCAGGAGGCTTTTTTTCCTACTGAAGTTTCCCAAAGGGCTTTTTTCCTCACCGAAGGTGCCTAACAAGTGTGCTAACTGGCTATTGTTCCTACCGAAGATGGGCTAAAGAATTTTTTCCTATCGAAGGTGCCTAGCAACCATGCCAACGGGCTATTTTTCCTATTGTAGGTGCCTAGCGACATTGCTAACAGGCTATTTTACCTACCAAAGGTGTGCCAACGAGCTGTTTTACCCACCGAATGTGCCTAACGGGCTTTTTTTCCCACCAAAAATGCCTAGCAACCATGCCAAAGGTCTGTTTTACCCATCGAAGGTGCCTAGTGATCATGCCAACGGGCTATTTTGCCTACTGAAGGTGTGCCGACTGGCTATTGTTCCCATCGAAGGTGCCCGATGAGCTATTTTTCCCACTGAAGATGGCCAAAGGGCTGTTTTTCCCAATGATGGCACCTAGCGTCCGTTTTGCTCACCGAAGGTGTGCCAACGGATTGTTTCTCCCACCGAAGGTGCCCAACGGGCTGTTTTTCCCACCAAAAGTGTAGAGACAGTGCCAACAGAATTTTTTGCCCATCAAAGGTGCCTAAAGACTGTGCCAACGAGCTATTTTGCCCACCGAATATATGCCGACGGGTTGTTTTTCCCACCAAAGGTGCCCAACGGGTTGTTTTTCCTAATGAAGGTGCCTAGGGACCATATCATCGAGCTGTTTTACCCACTGAAGGCATGCTCACGGCAATTTTTCCAACCGGAGGTGCCCAACGGGCTGTTTTTCCCATAAAAAATACCTAGCACCTATACCAGTGGGCTGTTTCATCCATCGAAGGCATTACAAACCTGCTATTTTTCCTGCCAAAGGTGCCTAGCGATCGTGCTAACAAGCTTTTTTCCACTAAAGGTTCCCAAAGGGCTGCTTTTCCCATCGGAGGTGCCCAACGAGATGTTTTTTCCACTGAAGGTGCGTAGCAAACATGCCGATGGGGTTTTTTACCTGTCAAAGGTGGGCCAACGTGCTGATTTTCCTACCATAGGTGCCTAGCGACATTGCCAACGGGCTATTTTGCCCACCAAAGGTGTGCTAACGGGCTGTTTTTCCCACGAAATGTGTCCAACAATCATGCCAATGGGCTGTTTCGCCCACCAAAAATGTGCCAACCGGGTGTTTTCCCACCAAGGTGCCCAATGGGTTGTTTTTCCCACTGAAAGCACCTAGCAATCGTGCCAACGGGCTGTTTGACCTCCCGCAGGTGTGCCAACGGGCTATTTTTTCCACCGAAAGTGCCTAGTGGTCATACCAATGGGCTATTTTGCCATCGAAGGTGTGCCAATGAGCTGTTTTTCCTACCGAAGGTATCCAATAGGTTGTTTTTCCCACCAAAAGTGCCTAGCAATCGTGCCAACGGGCTGTTTCGCCTCCCGCAGGTGTGCCAACGAGCTATTTTTTCCACCGAAAGAGCCTAGTAGTCGTACCAATGGGCTGTTTTGCCCATCGAAGATGTGCCAATGGGCTGTTTTTTCCACCGAAGGTATCCAACGTGCTGTTTTTCCCACCAAAAGTGCCTAACGGTCATGCCAACAAGCAGTTTTCCCCACTGAAGGTATGCCAACGGGATGTTTTTCCCACCGAAGGTTTCTAAAGGGCTATTTTTCCCACCGAAAGTGCAAAGCGACCATGCGAACAGTCTGTTTTACGCACCGAAGGTGCCTAGTGACCATTCCAACGGGCTATTTTGCCCACCGAAGGTGTGCCAACGGGCTATTTTTCCAATTGAAGGTGCCCAATAAACTGTTTTTCTAGTTTTCACGCTGAAGATGCCCAACGGACTATTTTTCCCAATGAAGGTGCCTAGTGTCCATGCCAACGAGCTGTTTTACTCACCGAAGGTGTGCCAACGGGCTGTTTTTCCCACCGAAGGTGCCCAATAGGCTGTTTTTCCCATCGAAAGTGTAGAGATTGTGCCAACGGCTTTTTTTCCTGTCAATGGTGCCTAGAGACTGTGCCAACGGGCTATTTTTCCCATTTAAGGTATGTGGACGGGCTATTTTTCCCACCAAAGGTGCCTAATGGACGATTTTTGCCACCAAAGTTACCTAGCGACCGTACCATTGGGCTATTTTGCCCATCGAAGGTGTGCCAATGGGGCTGTTTTCCCATTGAAAGTACCTAGCGGCTATACCAACGGGCTATTTCACCCACCAAAGGCGTTACAAACGGGCTATTTTTCCCACCAAAGGTGCCTAGCGATCATGCCAGCGAGCTATTTTTCCCACTGAAGGTTCCCAAAGGGCTCTTTTCCTCACCGAAGGTACCTAACAACTGTGCCAACTGGCTATTTTTCCCATCGAAGGTGCCTAGCAACCATGCCAACGGGCTATTTTTTCTATCGTAGGTGGCTAGTGACATTGCTAACAGGCTGTTTTGCCCACCGAATATGTGCTAATGAGCTGTTTTACCCACCGAAGGTGCCTAACGGGTTGTTTTTCCTACCAAAAGCACCTAACAACCATGCCAATAGTCTGTTTTTCCCACTGAAGGTGCCTAGAGACCATGCCAAAGAGCTATTTTGCCCATTAAAGGTGTGTCGACTGGCTATTTTTTGCATTGAAACTGCACAACGGGCTGTTTTTCCCACTGAAGATGCCAACAGGCTGTTTTTCCCAATGACGGTGCCTAGCGTCTGTTTTGCTCACTGAAGGTTTACCAACGGACAGTTTTTCCCATCGAAAGTGTAGAGACTGTGCCAACAGACTTTTTTGCCCATTGAAGGTGCCTAGAGATTGTGCCAACGGGCTATTTTTCCCACCAAATGTCTTGCCCATCGAAGGTGTTCTAACGAGCTATTTTTCCATCCGAAGGTGCCCAACGAGCTTTTTTTTCATCAAAAGTGCCTAGCACCTGTACCAGTGGGCTGTTTCATTCACTGAAGGCATTGCAAACCAGTTGTTTTTCCTACCAAAGGTGCCTAGCGATCGTGCCAACAGGCTATTTTTCCCACTAAAGGTTCCCAAAGGGCTGCTTTTCCCACTAAAGGTGCCCAACAGGATAATTTTCCCTCTAAAGATGCGTAGCGACCGTGCAACTGGTTGTTTTTCCTGCCAAAGGTGGGCCAATAGGCTGATTGTCCTACCGTAGGTGCCTAGCGACATTGCCAACGGGCTATTTTGCCCACCAAAGGTGTGCCAACAGGCTGTTTTTCCTAGCAAAAGTGTCTACCGACCGTGTTAATAGGCTTTTTTGCCCACCAAAAGTGTGCCAACCGGGTGTTTTCCCACCACGGTGCCCAACGGGCTGTTTTTCCCACTGAAAGTGCCTAGTGGCCATGTCAACGGGATGTTTTGCCCACCGAACTTGTGCCGACGAGCTGGTTTTCCCACCGAAGGTCCACCGGGCTGTTTTCCCACCAAAAGTGCCTAACGGTCATGTCGATGGGCTATTTTTTCGGCTAATGGCGTGCCAACGGGTGTTTTTCCCACCGAAGGTTCCTAACAAGCTGTTTTTCCCATTGAAAGCATAGAGCGACCATGCCAACGCGCTATTTTTCCTATGGAGCATGCCCAATGGGCTGTTTTTTTGTTATTCCCACTGAAGATGCCCAGCGAGTTGTTTTTCCCAATGAAGGTGCTTAGTGTCCGTGCCAACAGGCTATTTTGCTCACTGAAGGTGTGCCAACAGGCTATTTTTCCCACCGAAGGTGCCCAATGAGCTATTTTTCTCAACGAAAGTGTCGAGACTATGTCAACAAGCTTTTTTTCCCATCGAAGGTGCCTAGAGACTATGCTAACGGGCTATTTTACCCATCAAATGTATACCGACGGGCTATTTTTCCCACCGAAGGTAACTACTGACCGTGCCATCAGGCTGTTTTGCCCACCAAAGGTGTGCCAACGGGCTGTTTTTCCAGCCGAAGGTGCCCAACAGGCTGTTTTTCCCATTAAAAGTGCCTAGCGGCTGTACCAACGAGCTGTTTCACCCACTGAAGGCATTGCAAACGGGCTTTTTTCCCACCAAAGGTTCCTAGTGATCATGCCAGTAGGCTGTTTTTCCCGCTGAAGGTTCCCAAAGGGCTCTTTTCCTCGCTAAAGGTGCCCAACAACTGTGCCAACTGGCTATTTTTCCTACCGAAGGTGCGCTAATGGATTTTTTTCCCATAGAAGGTGCCTAACAACCATGACAACGAGCTGTTTTTCTCAATATAGATGTCCCAACGAGCTATTTTTCCCACCAAAGGTGCCTAGCGATCGTGTCAATGGGGTGTTTTTCCCACCGAAGGTGTCCAACGAGATGTTTTTCCACTAAAGGTCGGTAGTGACCATGCCAATAGGCTATTTTGCGTACCAAAGGTGCACTAATGGGCTATTTTTCCTATCGTAGGTGCCTAGCGACATTGGTAACAGGCTGTTTTACCCACCGAATGTATGCCAATGAGTTGTTTTACCCATCGAAGGTGCCTAATGGGCTACTTTTCCCACCAAAAGTGCCTAACAAACATGCCAACGGTTTGTTTTGCCCACCGAAGGTGCCTAGCGACCATGCCAATGGCTATTTTGCCCACCGAAATTGTGCCGACGGGCTATTTTTCCTATCAAAGGTGCCCAACGAGCTGTTTTTCCCATCGACGGTGCCCAATGGGCTGTTTTTCCCATCGAAGGTGCCCAACGGGCTGTTTTTCCCAACAAAGGTCCCAGGGGACCATGCCATCGGGCTATTTTACCCACCAAAGGTATGTTAACAGGCTATTTTTCAAATTGAAGGTGCCTAATAGGCTATTTTCCCATCAAAAGTGCCTAGCACCTATACCAATGAGCTGTGTCATCCACTAAAGGCATTACAATCGGGCAGTTTTTCCTACTAGCAGGCTGTTTTTCCTGCCAGCAGGCTGATTTTTCCACTAAAGGTTCCCAAAGGGCTCCTTTCCTTACCGAAGGTGCCTAACAACTGTGCCAATTAGCTATTTTGCCCATCGAAGGTGCGCCGACAAATTTTTTTCCCATCGAAGGTGCCTAGCAACCATGCCAACAGGCTATTTTCCCCATAAAGATGTGCCAATAGGCTATCTTTCCCACCGAAGGTACCTAGCGATCGTGTCAATGGGCTGCTTTTCCCACCAAAGGTGCCCAACGGGGTCTTTTTTCCACAAAAAGTGCATAAGGACCGTGCCAACGGGCTATTTTTCCTACCGAAAGTGCACCAATGGGCTACTTTTCCTATCGTAGGTGCTTAGCGACATTGCCAACGGGCTATTTTGCCAACCGAAGGTGTGCCAACGGGCTGTTTTTCCTACCAAAAGTGTCTAGCGACCATGCCAACGGGCTGCTTTGCCCATCGAAAGTGTGCCAACTGGGTGTTTTCCCACCAAGGTGCCTAACTGGCTATTTTTCCCACCGAAAGTGCATAGCGATCGTGCCAACGGGCTGTTTAGCCCACCACGGGTGTGCCAACAAGTTGTTACGCCCAACGATGGTGAGCCAATGGGCTGTTTTTCCCATTGAAGGTGCGTAACGGGCTGTTTTTCCCACTAAAAATGGCTAGTGGTCATGCCAACGTGCTATTTTTCCTACTGAAGGTGTGCCAAGAGGCTGTTTTTCCCATCAAAGGTGCCCAACAGGTTGTTTTTCCCAAACTAAGTGCCAGGAGACTGTGCCAACAGGCTATTTTGCCCATTGAATGTGTGCCAACAGGTTGTTTTCCCACTGAAGGTGCCTAATGGGCTATTTTTCCCACTGAAAGTGCCTAGTGACCATGCCAACGGTCTGTTTTGCCCACCGAAGGTCCCTAGAGACTATGCCAATGGGCTATTTTACCCATCGAAGGTGTGCTGACGGGCTGTTTTTCCCATCGAAGGTGACCATTGGGCTGTTTTTCCCATTCAAGATGCCAAAGGGTTGTTTTTCCTAACGAAGGTGCCTAACATCCTTGCAACGGGTTGTTTTGCTAGCTGAAAGTGTGACAACAGGTTGTTTTTGCTACTGAAGGTGCCTAGTGACCATGCCAACAGACTGTTTTGCCCACCGAAAGTGTGACAACGGATTATTTTTCCTACCGATGGTGCCTAGCGACCATGCCAACCTGTTGTTTTTTCCACCGAAGGTGCCTAACGACTATGCCAACTGACTGTTTTACCCAATGAAGGTGTGCCAACGGGCTATTTTTCCCACCGAAGGTGCCTAGCGACTGTGCTAACGGGCTGTTTTTCCCACCAAAGGAGCCTAGCAACTATGACAATAGGCCATTTTTCCTACTGAAGGTGCCCAATGGGCTATTTTCCTTACCGATGGTGCCCAACGACTGTGCCAACTAACTGTTTTACCGACCGAAGGTATGCCAATAGGTTGTTTTTGACACTGAAGGTGCCTAGTGATTGCACCAATGGGTTGTTTTGCCTATCGAAGGTATGCCAACGGGCTATTTTTCCCACCAATGGTGCCTAGCAACCATGCCAACGGGTTGTTTTACCCACTGAAGGTGCCTAACGAGATGTTTTCCTCACTGAAGGGGCCTAGCGACCGTGCCAACTGGCTGTTTTGCTCACTGAAGGTGTGTCAGCGACCTATTTTTCGCACCAAAAGTGCCTAGTGAACGTGCCAACGGGTGTTTTTCCCATCGAAGGTGCCTAATGTCAGTGCTAACAGGTTGTTTTGTCCACAAAAGGCATGCCAATGGGCTACTTTTCCCACCGAAGGTGCCTATTAACTGTGGCAACGGACTGTTTTGCCCACCGAAGGTGTACCAAAGGGCTGTTGTTCCTACCGATGGTGCCTAGCAGTTGTGCCAAGGAGTTGTTTTTCCCACAGAAAGTGACCAATGGGCCATTTTCCTTAGTGATGGTGCCTAGAGACCATGCCAACTGACTGTTATTCCCACCGAAGGTCTGCCAATGGATTGTTTTTCTCACCAAAGGTACCCAGTTATTGTGCCAATGGACTATTTTGCCCACCGGAGGTACCCAACAGGTTGTTTTCCTTACTGAAGACATCTACTTACCATGCCAATTGGCTAGTTCTCCTACTAAAGGTGTGCCAACAGGTTGTTTTTCCCACTGAAGGTGCCTAACGACCTTGCCAATGGGCTGTTTTTCCCACAAAAGGTGGCCAGCATCCCTACTAACGGGCTGTTTTGCCCCAAAAGGTGTGCCAACGATCTATTTTTCCCACTAAAGATGCACCAATAGGCTATTTTTCCCACCATAGGTGCTTAGCGACGAGTTATTTTTCTCACTGAAGGTGCCCAATGGGTTGTTTTTCCCACCGAAAGTCCCTAGCAACCGTGCCAACCGTCTGTTTTTCCCACCAAAGGTGACTAGCGACCTTGCCAGATGGTTGTTTTTCCCACCAAAGGAGCCCGACGACTATACCAATAGGCCTTTTTTCCACTGAAGGTGGCCAAAGGGCTATTTTCCTTACCGAAGGTGCCCAAGGACTGTGCCAACTGGCTATTTTGCCTATTGAAGGTGTGCCAATAGGTTGTTTTTCCCACTGACGGTGCCTAGTGACTCTGCCAAAGGGATGTTTTTCCCACCGATGATGCCCTATGGGATCTTTTTTCCACTGAAGGTGCCTAGCGACTATGCCAGCAGGCTGTTTACCTACCGAAGCTGCACCAATGGGCTGTTCTTCACACCGAAGGTGCGTCGTGGCCATGCCAACGGGCTATTTTACCCATCGAAGGTGTGCCAACGAGCTGTTGTTCCCACCGAAAGTGCCTAACAACCGTGCCAATGTGCTGTTTTGCCCACCAAAGATGTGCTAATGGGCTGTTTTTCCTACCAAAGGTGCCCAATGGGCTGTTTTCCCATCGAAAGTGCCTAGCGGTCGTGCCAAGGAGCTGTTTGTCCCACCGCAGGTCTCCTAACGAGCTATTTTTCAAACCAAAAGTGCCTAGCGACCGTGCCAATGAGCTGTTTTGTGCACTAAAAGTGTGCCAACAGGCTTTTTTTTCCACTGAAGATGCCCAACGGGATATTTTTCCCACCGAAAGTGTAGAGACTGTGCAACAGGCTTTTTTGCACATCAAAAATGCCTAGAGACCATGCCAACGGGATATTTTGCGCACCGAAGGCGCACCCACGGGCTATTTTTCCCACCGATGGTGCCTAGCGACCGTGCCATCGAGTTGTTTTGCCCACTAAAGGTGCCCACTGAAGGTGCCAACGGGCTGTTTTATTAGCCGAAGGTATGCCAACGGGCTGTTTTTCTTACCATAGGTGCCTAGCAACATTGCCAACAGGCTGTTTTACCTAGAAAAGGTGTGCTAACGGGTTGTTTTTCCCACCAAAAGTGTCTAGTGACTGTGCCAACGGGCTGTTTTGCCTACCAAAAGTGTGCCAACTGGGTGTTTTCCCACCAAGGTGCTCAATTAGCTATTTTACCACCGAAAATGCCTAGCGGTCGTGCCAACGGGCTGTTTGGCCAGTCGCAGGTGTGCCAAAGGGCTATTTTTCCCATCGAAAGTGCCTAGTGGTCGTGCCAACTGGCTGTTTTGCCTACCGAAGGTGTGCCAACGGGCTATATTTTTTAACGAAAATGCCCAATAGGCTGTTTTTACCACCGAAAGTGCCTAGTGACTGTGCTAACGAACTATTTATCCCATCGCAGGTGTGCCAATGAGCTGTTTTTCCCACCAAAAGTGACTAGCAGTTGTGCCAACGGGCTGTTTTGCACACCAAAGATGTGCCAACAGGCTGTTTTTCCCTCCAAAGGTACCCAACGGGCTGTTTTTCCCACCAAAAGTGTAGAGACTGTGCGAATGAGCTGTTTTTCCCATCAAAGGTGCCTTGAGACCGTGCCAACAGGCTATTTTGCCCACCGAAGGTGTGCTGACGGGCTATTTTTCCCACCGATGGTGGCCAACTGGCTGTTTTTCCAAAAGAAGGTGCCCAATAGGCTATTTTTCCCATCAAAAGTGCCAAGCAGCCATGCCAACGGGTTGTCTTGCCCACCGAAGGTGTTACAAATGGGCTATTTTTCCTACAGAAGGTGCCTGGCGATCATGTCAACGGGCTACTTTTCCTACCGAAGGTACCAAACAAGATGTTTTTTCCACTGAAGGTTTATAGCAATCGTGCCAACGGGCTATTTTACCTACCCACAGTGCGCCAACGTACTGTTTTTCCCACCGTAGGTGCCTAGCGACATTGCCAATGGGCTATTTTGCCCACCGAAGGTGTGTCAACGGGCTATTTTTCCTACCGAAAGTGCCTAGCAACCATGTCAACGGGTTGTTTTGCCCACCTAAGGTATGCCAACGGGGTGTTTTCCTACCAAGGTGACCAATGGGCTATTTTTCCCACCAAAATTGCCCAGCAGTCATACCAACGGGCTATTTGGCCCATTGCAGGTGTGCCAACAGGCTGTTTGTCCCACCAAAAGTGCCTAGCAACCATGCCAATAGGTTGTCTTGCCCATTAAAGGTGTGCCAACGAGCTGTTTTTCCCACCGAAGGTGCCCAACGGGTTGTTTTTCCCACTCTAAGTGCCTAGAGAATGTGCCAATGGGCTATTTTGCCCACCAAAGGTGTTCCAACGAGTTATTTTTCTCATCGAAGGTGCCCAACGGGTTGTTTTTCCCACCGAAAGTCCCTAGCAACCGTGCCAACCGTCTGTTTTGCCCACCAAAGGTGCCTAGCGACCATGCCAACAGGCTATTTTGCCTACCGAAGGTGTGCCGACATGCTATTTTTCCTATCGGATGTGCCCAACGGCTGTTTTCCTACTGAAGATGCCCAACAAGCTGTTTTTCCCACCGAAGGTACCTAGCGACCGTGACATCGAGCTGTTTTGCCCACTGAAGGTATACCAACGTGCTGTTTTTCCCACCAAAGTTGCCTACCGATCCTGCCAATGGGTTGTTTTGCCCAATAAAGGTGTACCAACAGGTTGTTTTTCCTACCGCGATAGTGCCAAATGGCTGTTTTTCCCACCAAACTGTGCCAACGGTGTGTTTTTCCCACTGAAGGTGCCTAGCGACCGTGCCAATGGGTTGTTTTTCCCACCATGATCGTGCTAATGGGCTGTTTTTCCCACTGAAAATGCCCAACGAGCTATTTTTCGAAGTTCTTCTAATGGGCTGTTTGTCCAACGGAAGTTGCCTAGCAACCATGTCTTTGGGTTGTTCCACCGAAGTGGACTAAGTTCACTAGAATGATGACAAGTGCAATATTGATGCTCTTTGATTTTTCGCAAGTGTTTTCGAGAAACTTTTTGTAGTTCTTGTGCATAAACATGGTTTGTTGTGTATCTTGGACCCTAAAAATTTAACGGGTGCCAACCCCTGGGTAAAGCCTCCTGGCTAAAGCTTAGATTGTTTTTCTTATTTAAGTGTTGTATGTGTTGGGGTGGTCGGGATTGGGCAGAGGGGGTTGAATGGAGGGACGAATCGGAGCGACAGAGGACTGAATCTCAGTGGATCGTGATAGCAAGGCCACACAGCCACTTACAATACCCTGTCGCGTATTTAAGTCATCTGTAAAGGATTCTACCCACCCCTCGGTGCGAATTTCGATTAAATGCTGCCCCCACCGCTCATCAGCAGGGGGGCTTGGCCAACGACATGTGCATTTGGAGGCCCGAAGGCCCCTACTAAGGGCCGACAATTGGACGACTGGTGCACATGTCACTTCTAGCCAAGAGTCTAACTTAAAGGCGTTCAGTTATAATCTAGCGCATAGTAGCTTCGCGCCACTGGCTTTTCAACCAAGTGCGATGACCAATTGTGCGAATCAACGGTTCCTCTCGTACTAGGTTGAATTACTATTGAGACACTGTCATCAGTAGGGTAAAACTAACCTATCTAATGATGGTCTAAACCCAGCTCACGTTCCCTATTGATGGGTGAACAATCCAACCCTTGGTGAATTCTGCTTCATAATGATAGGAAGAGCTGACATCGAAGGATCAAAAAGTAACGTCGCTATGAATGCTTGGCTGCAACAAGCTAGTTAACCCTGTGGTAACTTTTCTGACACCTCTAGCTTCAAATTTCAAAGGTCTAAATGATCGATAGGCCACGTTTTCATAGTTTGTATTCATACTGGAAATCAGAATCAAACATGCTTTAACTTTTTGTTCCACACGAGATTTCTATTCTCGATGAGCTCATCTTAGGACACCTGCGTTATCTTTTAATAGATGTGCCACCCCAGCCAAACTCCCCACTTGACAATGTCTTCTACTCAAATTGGCCCACTAAATAGCCTTAGGTCCAAAAGAAGGGGTGACACCTTGCCTCCGATTCACGAAATAAGTAAAATAACCTTAAAAGTAGTGGTATTTCACTTTCGCTATTTTCGGTTCCCACTTATCCTACACCTCTCAAGTCATTTCACAAAGTCAGTCTAGAGTCAAGTTCAACGGGTTCCCCGCTGATTCCACTAAGCCCATTCCCTTAGATGTGGTTTTGCTGGATAGTAGACAGGGACAGTAGGAATCTCGTTAATCCATTCATGTGCATCACTAATTAGATGACGAGGCATTTGGCTACCTTAAGAGAATCATAGTTACTCCCGCCATTTACCCGCACTTAGTTGAATTTCTTCACTTTGACATTCAGAGCACTGGGCAGAAATCACATTTCGTGAGCATCCATAGGGACCATCGTAATGATTTGTTTTAATTAAACAGTCAGATTCCCCTTATCCACACCAGTTCTAAGTTGAATGTTCAACGCTTGGGGAAGGCCCCGATAGGGGCCATTACCAGTCCGTCCCCTAGCTGGCGCCTGGTGAATCGCTCTCACCGTGGTAGCAGCTCAACTAATCTGTTGATAGTCGACAAGTTCGGGGCTAGGACCCCCAGGCCTAGCCCTCAGAGCCAATCCTTTTCTCAAGGTTACGGATCCATTTTGTTGACTTCCTTTGCCTACATTATTCCATCGACCAGAGTTTGTTCACTCTGGAGACCTGATCTGGTTATGAGTATGACCAAGCATAGGAGGCACTCTGTGTTGGGCCTTGAAATTTTTTTTTAGTAAGCATGATTTGAATAAATTTTATAGTATTGTTAGATAGATTTTTTTTTTTGGAGGTAACTATTATATCAAGTTTAGGAAGATTTAATTCACGGATTGATGGAATTAAAGTGTGGATGTTGTAAGGTGTATAAGGGCATTTTGGAAAATGACTTAAGGTTAAAAGAACC
>JAOTJB010345003.1:0-12214 GCA_027123815.1 Erythroxylum minutifolium
AAAAGACTTTGAAAATATAAACATTTATAAGAAAAAGTGTAAATATGTCCTTCAAATTTGACGTAAGGTATGAAGTTGGCCTTAAAACTTTTTATTAATCAAATATATCTTCTATAGTGTTCTAATAATGTGATTTGAAGCAAAATTTCATTATGACATTTAACGTGACTTGATAGATGAAATTTGAATTACTATCATAAGATATAAACTTAGTTCATACATGTTATTAATTTTAAAATATAATATATAAACTGATAGTCAAATTTTGTCTATCAAGTTAGTTTATATATTATATTTTAAAATGAACAAACTTTATATATTTATAGAGGTGCATAAGCATGTTGAAAAACTACGAATGACAATTGACTGGTTGATGAGCTAACTCTGTCAATTTTTTAAAAAACTAGAAGTGTAAAATAACTTTTTTTAATTGGGTTCGGGTTTGGGTTATCTAGACCCAAGCCTACCCGAGACCCAACTCTTATATACAAAACGATGTCGTTCTGTTTAGAATAATTAGGTCTTGAGATGGGGCCGTATATTGTCATCCCTATGAAAAACACAATCAAATGATTATTCTTATTAATGAATTACACGAATAACAATATACTTATGTGATTTCCTACATTTCTCATAACATGGATGATTACCTAACTATATTTTAATACGTGTTTAATTTATGAAATTTCAATTTACTTCATTTGTATTCAAAATTTCAATTAAATTTGTTTGTATGGAATTCTGCATTAACTTAATTTAAGTCCATAATTTTTCTTCTTATGCATTTTAATTTTTTAAAGATATATCCTTTTAAGGAGTCACGTTGTTCCTATTATTATGAAGAATGTATTTCTTAGGTAATATATTCTTTCCCTTTTCATAAACATGAAAATCTGTTTAATTTTCTATTTTCCCTAAAAAATATAAACTCTTTATTTTTGTAGATTAAGCAACCCTAAAATCTCGACATGGTTAAAAAGGGAATTTTTGTGCTATTAAATCATTAAAGCTAGATCTTTAAACAACATACCTTAATATAAATCGAATAAATTAGGGACAGTTAGAAACACAGCGGAGGAGGGAGGAGACAGAATGAATAATGCACATTTAGATGTTGACATAAATGATTAAAGGTAAAGGATTATTTTGAACAAAGAGAAATCTTCTAGAGTGGAAAATGCATATTTATAACATGATACTCATTTAAAGAGATGGAAGAGACAAAGAAAAATTAGTAAGGATATCTTAGGACCACTACGAACAATAAAGAGGAGGAAGAAGAGAAGAAAAAAACATATCTATAATAATTGCCCAATTACAAACACTGACTAGGGATAGGAAGAAGCAAACTAAAAATTAAGCAATTTCGATGTCGGACATTTTGAAATAGTAAATAAGATGAAAAGGAGAAGAAAAGTTACCAAGGAAGATTCATGTAATGAGACAAACATTGTAATGAATTTATCAGTTTAAAAAAAGCTGCTCATACTTAACATTAATGACTTTCTCACCCACGTTGTTATATATTCTACTTCTTATCATCCTTATATAATTGTCTTAAATAGATCTAATGAAGTCATTTTCAAATTTTTAAATAGATTAATGCATTGTGTGTTTTGTTCTTAAGTCTTCAAAAGTCCCTTCTATAATAAATTCCTTAAGTTTTGCTTCTATAAATATAAAGATGGTATATGGTCTTTAAAAACAAAGTAAAGTGCTAATGCTAACCTTCTCATTTATATATTATTGCTTTGCTACATCATTTTGTTTACAAGAAAAAATTATGCCATTTATGCACCACTCTTTTTTTTGGAAATTAAATAATGCATTCCAAAATTAAAAAGTGAATAAATCATTCCATACAAAAGGTATTCAAGCACAATTCCAATGGGCTAGCAAGGTGAATATAAGTTGAAAGCTATATTGTTTGTCTAACTTTACAACTCTAATGTAAGCTTAAAAGTCAGACCATAGAAGAAGCAAATCCTGATAAGTTTACTTATAAACCTCGAAGCAAATCCTGAAGTTGGTTCACAACAAGCTAGTCCTTAATCTAAAAGATTAATTTTTGAATTATCTGGTTTTTGGTTTTTTTCCTCTACTTAGGACTGGTGTTTCTTTCCCTCTATATGAAATACACGGTGCTACCTCATTCTATGATGCAGAGAGATTTGTTTCTATTTGAATTTCACATATCTTGCTCTAACTTTTTAAAGATGTAAACATAACCAAGGCTTGAGACATATAGTTTGTATAGATCTTTTATTATAAACCATATGTATACAAAGAATAAAATAGGTGCTAGAGAGATTTTTGGTCCTTCTAACATAAGCTACGCATTTATAAGGAATTGATAAATCGTAGCTTGTCCATTGTCCCAAGCTTTTATTTGTAACTAAGCCATCTAATGAAGGAAACGTTAGGTTGTTTTTTCACCAGATGAAACTATATTAATGGAAAGGCCTGATAATAATCTAAAAGAGTTTAAAGCAGTCATGAGCAATTATATAAAATTGTCCTTAGCTTTAGAAACAAAGAGTAGATCATTTGCAAAAGCAAGAATAAAGAGCCGCATCTTATTACATTTTGAGTGGAATTTAATGTTTTTGTCATGTCTTATAGAAAAACTAGTTAGCCTAGTTAATGATTACATAAAAAGGATAAAGAGATAGGAGGACAATAAATCACCTTATTTGAGTCGTTTCACTTAATTGAATAAGATGGTTAGTTTATCATTTATTAGAACTCTATAGAAAGTGGTTGAAATACATTAATTAATCCAAGAGATGAAAGTAATAAGGAACAAAAAAACTATTTTTTCCATTGGGTAAATGAGGAATTTAAAAATATTGATTGATTTTCTCTTTGGAAAATTAAAAGCATAATTTTTATTTTGTTAGGTAAATTTAATTACAAAGTCAAAAGCATCCTTTTCTTTTAATAACTTATTTGGAATATGAAATCTACAATAAGATATATTTAATTCCTTATTAATCAATCGAAGGTTAATATGAAACTAGTGTACATTAGTATATAATTTAGGTGAATCAGCTAATATGAAATCAATGAATATTATAGTATAATTGAGGTGATACAACTTATATAGATTTTTGTAATTATGCACATCAATTGAATTAGTGAACTGTAGAATATTAATGGAGTTTGATTATTTCTTCAATGTAAGATCAATTTCAATATACTGATGCATGATTAAGCAATATTAAGAATATGAGGAAATCTTTATTTTTAAAGGAACTGAAAAAATTATTTAAAAAATATTATCATTCTCTTATATGAAATTATGGAGATCATAATAATTTAATAAGAATATTATTAGATGATACACCTTATAAGGATTCATGTAATCCAGTAAACTTAAATTATCTCTCGTGTCATAAATTTAAGATTGTAATTGATGTCCTTGTTCCGATCTACTAATACAATCCTATGTTCATGTTTCAAATTTCGTTTTAGCCATATGCCTGATTATTTTTACATTTGTTTCAATATTTGTATAGTTGCAATTCTACCTTAGGTGAGATGGTTTTTATCATGGATGTTTATATCTTCCCTTATTGACAAAATCTAATTATTTATTAATACTTGTATCCTTATATTATTTCTCTATTCTTTTACTTACGTTCCTAAATAGGATCGATTGATTATCTTTTGGATGAATTTATATTAATTAGTTGGCACTCCCATTATGTCTGAGTTTGTTGCACACAATCCTTATGGTCCACTACCCATTATAAAAACAAATCTTTGTTGGAGTTTTTATAGGATTATGCGATTGATGTGGCCATTCCTAGGGTATCACCATTCTTGTAACTTCAAAACTAAAATTCAAGGTCATCATAATGTTTGACATATGTAACTTTAATACTGATTGAAGGAAACTCTTAACTACCACATTTAGACATGTTTCCATATTGATTTACTTGTTTTTATTGTGAGCTTCGCTTGCCTCGTTTTAAGTAATAAGGTTATGAAACAAATAATAACCAAATAATTTTACATTCTAATAAATTAAATTAAAATATTTTAGTCTTTTTGAAATTTTAATGCATAATGCACACGATATGAATGTCAATATGAAAACATACATTATTTAGATGTTCTTATGTACAATAGTGACAACAAAAAAGACCATAATAGAAGAGAACATAAAATCCAACGTAATCATTTTTTACTACTATGGTAAAGATTAGATCCCTACTAGTTGTTATTGTTGTTGTTGTTGTATGGAGCCAAAAAAAAACATGCACTGGTAGTTTATATCATATATAGGAAAAGTAACCACTCATTGTCTCTTCCATTTAGTCCAAATGCTAGTTCTTGAATCTCTTTTAGTGTTTTCACCTACTTTTTTAACACCTAGCTGATCCACTTTGATTCTTATGTAATTCCTCTAAAAATTTTTGTAAAGATGGTGGACAAATGTTCTTTTGACTAACGACTTTTCTTTATAGTGTTATTCTGTTCTTGATCAATAATCATATTGACCTCATCTTCTATCCTTTTCTAATCACCTTCAACCTCAAAATTTCAAGCACCATTTAAAATATATTCTCCCCTAACCACCTTAACTAACCTCATTTGCCTTATACTGCAATATCAATCAAGGTCATTTA
The DNA here is from genome assembly GCA_027123815.1 of Erythroxylum minutifolium. NCBI lineage: Eukaryota > Viridiplantae > Streptophyta > Magnoliopsida > Malpighiales > Erythroxylaceae > Erythroxylum > Erythroxylum minutifolium. The sequence continues at coordinate 4,635 of JAOTJB010345003.1, forward strand.
TTATATATGCAATGGTCATTTGAGAAAGCCTACAGAAAACCCTTAAATTCTTTGCTAGGTGCAAAATATAGGATCCTTTAAATATTGCACCCTTTTTCTTATCGCCATCACATCTAAGTAGCTTGAAAAATAAAATGTCAAATTATGATGGAAATGCTCAACCCTTACTCCCTCCTCTTAGAGATAGTGTGGGAAACTACAAAATGTAAAAAGACACGGCTGGTGATTTAATGTGTGATATTTTATTTTATTTTTGATTGAAATCACAACTTTCGAATAAGATTTCACCAAAAATGTTATAACTATATGTATGTATTTAGGGAAGTCAATTATAGAACATTGATATTTAAGTGTTTCCAAATACTTTTAACAGGAAAACCATAGTTCACACCAAAATGGTAAATTGACATTGCAAAATCTGTAGCATTTATCTGAAAACAAATACCATTGGGCTTATCCCACACCACATTTTTATTGATCTCTAATATTATCAAAATTCTGAGTGTTATTTTAGTATAGGAATCTTCATAAATGTTAAAAATAGGTGAACCTCGTATGCTCAACCATTACAAGTAGTTTTACAACTAAACCAATTTATACAAGAGTATATGACTAGAGATGCCTGTTAGGTTTAAAACCCCTTTCTTAAGGATTGCATACCTTTTCAGCTAACGGATCTTGTTAAAATGAAGCAGTATGTGTTTTGACTCTTGCAGTACTCAACCTTCACTAGCTCCACCTTCCTTTCTTTTTCCAATGCCTTGATTAGAGGCTAGTCTATTATTCATTTTGAAATCCAAATTCTACAATAATCCAAATGATGCGACACTAATTTTACCCTATTATGTAATTTCATATACTTATTGAAACCTAATCTTAAGTACAAAGTTTTAGGATTTAAATTTAAGGCAAAATATGATCATATAACTAGGCTTCATTTACTATAGCTGCATGGAACATTATGTTGTTTAAGTTAAATTAAATATGGTTTTTCAAATTATTATAGTGGCATGGTATTCATTGTACATTCTATATTGAGTACTGGTATAATTTTTTTTAGGCATGATATTCATTGTACATTCTATATTAAGTACTGGTATAATTTTTTTTATGCATGATATTCATTATACTTAGTCATAGTATGAAAATTGAACATAAACTTTAAGTAACACCTAAACTTCAATATGAAAATTGTGGTATTTTCATATTGAAGTTTAGGTGTTACTTAAAGTTTATGTTCTAGATGGTATTTTTGTACATTGTTGGGCTATTGTGTGTAGTGAGCCTTGGTAATGTATGAATTATTGCATGATCTTTGTCACGTTAAACCAAAGGCTATTAATATGATCCATCAAATTTAAAACCCTAAAGAGAGAGTTGTCCAACTCTAGGACACCCAAAACTAGCGATAGAAGCAACTTTATTGTCTTTTATCTGCAAAAATTATATTAGATGAAAGACTTGTCAAAGATTTATCATTAGACTGTATAAACTCCTCCTTTAAGTAATATTCAAATATTTTATGTATTATTCCTACTTTAAAAAAAGCTTTCCTTGCTTTACTTTTCATATTTGATAATTAGAAGGGTAAAACGCATCTTTGTGGGTGGGATTAGGACAATATATTATGTAATTATATAAGAAGCCACTACATTACCTTAAAAATATTCTACTCAAATAGTGAAATGAATTGAGAATTGGCAATAATATGGGAATTTACAATGAATTTTATCATGCATCCTTATAAAGATGATGCCAATATATAACCTTTTAAAGAAATTCACAAGCATATCTCATCACCTAGTCATCTTAGTAAATTTTGGATCTTAAATCCAATATATTATATTCATGTTGATTCTATTTTTCCCCAATTATAAAGTCACGGTGGAGGGACAATTGTTATTGGTCACTGTTTGACCTAATTTATTACTTGGGTAAAGTTTAGAAATGTATAATTTTGTATTAGGAAAGCCAAAATACATCCCTAGTGCGGGATAGATCTCAAATGTTTTCATCTATGTTATACAAAATTCTCACTTTTCATCTTCATTTGTGTTGGATGAATGCTTTCCTATTAGCATCTATAACTTGTGTTTAACCTTTATTGCATTTGAGATAGATACGTCTAGTTTGAAGAAGCTTAATCAATGTAAAGCAAAGTCATGTTAAACAAAACATAAGTGTATACCTATCTTGTAAGTGAAACTTTGTTTTTAACTAGCCTAATTACTAGTAAGATGTAATATATATAATAGTAAAATATTATCATCAGGGATATGTTTTAATTCAAAAGTTGTTTATAGTAGGCAGGTATAAATAACGGAAAGAGTTAAAATCATTTAATATCACCCAATCACATAGGTTCTTTCAAATATCAGTTAACTCTTCCATTGAAATTTATATATGTCAACAATAACTTATAAACATGGACCAACTATAATAAATCATTTAGGGTCCACAAAGAATATAAACATACCTGCTATAATTGATGGTTGGAGATGTCAGTGCCAATACCAAAATTTTAAGGCATAACAAAGGTAAATCCCACAATCATCATTTTATTCATCAACGTACATACATACTCAAAATGTTAGTACATCTATATAATTAAACTCAATAAGAATTTATAATAGGAAGACCTAATTCTGCATTTAATAATAGATAAATATAATGTTCTTCTTACATGTTTTGTGGTTGTGGGAATTATTTTGCATAAATGATAGAAGATTGGACCACGAAACTTTTTCATCGCATTCCAAACTAAAATACACTAAAACCTTCCATGAGATGAAATAATGAGACACCATTGATATCAACCCATTTGAGATTGCCCAAAACCTATTCGTTGGATTTTTGCTTTGATTCTGAGAAACAATAAATAAATACTTGTCATGTCACACCTTACTTTAATAAGCCTAAGGTAGACCACATAGTGTTAACCTGACACCAGAGTGCCAAGCTAACCCTACGAGCATACATAACTTGTTGATACATTTTATCCACCTAGTCAATATTTAATTAACAAGATAGTTTAAATCTAAATAGGCATAATTAATTAATTCCTTCATTGTAATCCATCATCATTAACTATATAAGTTCAAATCTTACTTACTAACAATATAAAAGTAATAATAATAATTTAATTCTACAAATTCACAACTATAGCAATGCCCCAATGTCTACATTGACATTTAAAGACACAATGTTCTAAATACATAAAGAAAACAAAAATAATCAGACAAGTTTGGTTGACCTTATCTAGACCTTACTCTTACTCTCTGTTGTTGTTGTTAACTAATTGACTCAATAACCTTTTTCCTTTTTTCTTGGAAGAGAGGAAAACAATGAAAAAGTGAATATTACATTTAGTAAAGGAAAACATTTTTACCGATAAATGGTCATGCATCAGAAAATTTTATTTTCATTTTGAAAACCCTTTTTATTTATAAAAATTAGTAAATTCACTGCCTATATTCACATATAACCATGCCAAATGAGTTATTAACAACACTTTAAAACTAACATCTTCTATATCAAGGTATAGGGTCAATTTTCACATTTCACATTAAGGTTTAAAAAAGACATTTATTCTTAAATCAAGTATCATCACAGTCATTAAGGTATAATTTCATCAATCACCACAATCTTCAATCACTTAATAAGATATAATTTAATTGATCAAGCAATATCGTATCAAGCATGAAGCATATATGTAGTTCAATTTCATTACACATGCCCATCAAATTTTTATTCATTTTTGTTAACTCTTTATCCTATGGATCCATATTTTATTGCCTAAGTCACCTTACATAGTTCATTTGTCTAAATCACCTCACTTAGGTCTTTGTTTAAGAAAATTTGCCCAAATTACCTCACTTAGGTCTTTCATTCATTTTATTTAATCAATCCATATATTCATTTTTTCATATAGGGCACTAAAAAGGGAAGGAGGGAGGGATGGAGAAAGGCCTAAACTAGATAAGGTGAATGAGCTAGTAGGGAAATTAGTGAACTAATGAAGGCGAGGAGAGCCAACAGGAAGCAAAGGAGAGCCATGAAGACCATGCATCATGAAAAAGGTCTAAAGAGAAGTAAGAGCTTCTCTCTCTAAGACTTCATCTCAAAATTATATTTTTAATGTTTTTATTGCTTCTAAAATTCAAAATAATTTGTAATCTTTATTGATGATTTTTCTTGATATGTGTAAATTTATTCACTACAAAAAATCTTATTTACATAATATATATGCTCAATTATTCAAAATCTAATTCTTTGAAACAATCAAGGGATTTTGGACTAATAATGGAATAAAATATAAGTATAATTTAATTCTTAATGTCTTTTCCCAATATGGTACAGTGCTTCATCACCTTGTTTGCTCAATGCATAAATAATGGTTTACTCTTGTTGCTCTATGTGGATGAAATGATCATTATTAACAATAACCTCGGTGACATTACAGAATTGAAATAGTTTCCTAACCATCACTTTGAGATAAAAGATTTAGGACATCTAACATATTTCCTTAGATTATAAATCCTTTATAATCATCTAAGTCAAAATAAGTATTCTACTAAATCATATCTCATATAAATATAAGTGACAATAAAACTACTTTCACTTCTATTGACAATGATATTCATCTTACACCAACATATAACAAACCTCTAGTTGATTCTACACTATATTAAAGACTAGTGGAGAGTTTTATATATCTTACAGTTATTTTTCTTAACCTAACTTCTGCAGTTCACATTGTGAGTCAATTTATAATAGCTCTTCGAATCACTCACTATTTGCATTGCTTTGTGTTTATGCTATGTTAAAACTACCCTATTTCATGATACCAAACTCTCATTACCCTCATTTTTAAAATTTCACATATACACTAATGCTAATTAAGCTAGAGATCCTACTTATCTACATTCTACAATGAAATTTTGTTTCTTTTTTGGCAATTCGCTTATCTCATAAATAAATAAAAAATAAACAAATGAAGATAAATATTGAGCCTATGCTAACGTTACTTTTGAACTCATATGATTATGTGAGCTATTACAAAATATGAGTATAGAACATTCATTACCTCTTAATACTTATTATGATAACTTCCTACTACTTATTATAATAATCGTAATGCCATTCAAATTGCTCATAATGATTGTATATCATGAATGCAAAAAACATATTTAGAATATTTGTCATCATGTCCAACCAAAAACTATCTCTCTTATTTCTACATAGACAACTAATGTCTTCACCAAAAATCAACTACCCATTTGAGTCAATATGCTAGTTAACAAATTCCAGTAAACATCACTTGCACCATCTTGAATTTAAAAAGGAGTCAACTATAATGTTTTGCATAATATTTATCAACAATTTAATACTATGCAGAATATTGATCGTAGATTAAGAAACTATAAATTTACTCTTAATTTCCTTTATTCTTGAAATTGTAACTTTATATATAATACCTCTTAATTCCCTTTATTTTATCCTAGAACTTATATATATATATAGCATATAGATCAATAATACACAAATTCTCTTATGATTAATCTTCCAAAAGCATAAACGATAGGTTTAATATATGAAAACCAAATTAAATTTGAATTAGGCAGAGAATAAAATTTTTAAAATGCATTTTGTTAATGAATTGAAATAATTGTCTATCTTTCTACTTTTATAAGGCTCCCTCTTCATCAAGTAACACACAACTTTTTTCATTCAATTTATATTTAAAAACATGCAACTTTCATTTTCAATTTATAATCCATGCAACTTTTTTTTTTCAATTTGTATGGTCTAACAAATTAGTTGAACTGGTGCTCATGCCTTCCATATACTTTGATAATATAAAGAAAAGCTAAGACAAGATTTAATAAGTTTAAATTTTGAATTTGGAATTATAAATTCTAACTTGCAATATTGATGGTTAAAAATATTAAAATTTTAAATTAGAATAACGAAGTGTTACAAAATTGATGGAAAGGCATTTTATTACACTCTAAATGTGAATGTTAAAATTATTGAAGAATAGAGAAAAATATGATGTTAAACAATAATATAATATAATAGTACTGAATAACAGATCATACAACTTATATATAAGTGAAATCACAAAATTTTTATCACCTTTCTCAAAATTAAAGACCAAATAAAAAATGTGAAAGTAAATCACATATTTTATGTCACCTTCTTAAAATTAAAGGGCCTAATAGAAAACATGAAATTGTAAATGCATAGAAAAATCAAATATATATAACCGAAACCACAAGATCTCTATCATGTTCTAAAAATTAGAGGCCTAATAGAAAACATGAAAATAAATGTGTAGAAGATGCGAAAATAAATGCATTCGAAATATAAATTCAAATCAATCAAAAGAGAAAAATAAAGAAGCAACAATGACAGTGAGAACCGAAACCCAGCACAGTACTGTTATTTTGCATCCTGAAACTAACATAATAGAGTTGGCATGCACTATAATACATGAAATATTTTACTCTATCTTCTTCTTTTTTAGCCTTTTTCTATTTTCTAATGGTTAGAGATATTTGTTGCTAAGAAAAACTTATGAGAAATTAAAAGTCCAATAGGGCTATAATATGAACAAATACCCACAATCTTTGGCACAAAACCAACCCCAAACTTAATGAAATCTTAGGGGAGGACTTAAGCTGAACATATGGAGAATCTTGTCCAAAGAGTCTAGTAGAAAAATAAAAAGAAAATGTTTCATTGAGATTTTTCTTCAGTAACCTGAAAATTTACTCCTCCCATTACCAATGTTTAAGGTTTCAATTATACTGGCTAAAAAAGATACGAAACCTATAGATACTATGCTAGGTTAGGGTACCAGCCAGTACTAACCAAAATTGCAAATATCAGTTATTTACCAGTAGATTTTATAAAATATGAAATTTGTAACCCTAAAATTGCCTACCTCTGCCCTCCCCCCTCCCTATCTGGCATTTTTTTGCTTCTGTTGCCGCTCTCTCGTCGTTCTACTTCTACCTTCTGCCTTTAGCCACATCACCATTAGCTCACCATCGTCACCACCAACCCGCCTTGTCATCACCAGTCCACCAACTCGCAAGTTGCAACGTCACCACCCATCACTGCTCCATTGCTGCACTGCCACGCCTACTTGTCACACCACTCTCTCTTATTGTCTAGCGTCCAGGCATTACCAATCCAATAGTCAGCTCGTGCCAGAGTTTCTCTTCTCTCCTCATTTATCGAAGTCTTGAAGATACGTCGTGCTCCACTTCAGTACTGCCTTTCAGTCTATTAGTTTTAGGTTGTTTTAAAATTTAAACTTGTTTTGTGTGACTTCTGTCAAATGTCAATTACATGTGTTAAAATTTAGACAATTACTCAATTATAATGAATTTGTTTGGCAGAATCAAATTGTGAATTATGTTTTCACAATTATGGCTTTGGCTTGATTCATGATTAAGTTGAATTTTGTTTAATTTACATATTGTGTTGTGTTTAAAAATTACTAATTAATAGTGTCTTAAATTGTTTAAAGTAACAAAAATAAGTTTAAAATTATAATTTAGATTTTGGTT
>JAOTJB010345041.1:0-12213 GCA_027123815.1 Erythroxylum minutifolium
TTTATTAAATTAAAATAAAACATTATTTTGAGTAGAACATTTAAACATTTAATTTATATTTAAAATCGATTTTTAAAATTAATTCAAAATTTTAAAAAATTTAACTCAATGCATTGAATCTGGATGGATGTACTTAAGCCTAAGCCATAGTCCGGCCAAACCTAGGCTAGGCTCAAATCTGATCTGAGTGAGATTTCGGGAAAATGACGTCATAAGTATTTATGACGTCACCCAGAAAAAAGTTGCTGTGGAATTTATGATCCACTGATGGCTGTGCTTTTGTTTGCTTCTTTCACTTGCTTATTGTGAGCGTGGACCGCACGGTCTTAAAAAGATCAATTATTCTCAATCATCTATCTCCTCTTTAGATTTCCTTGCCATTTTTTTTAAAATTTAATCCTTTTTACATTTTCAATTGGAATCAATGGAAAAAAATATAATTTCTGTCAATTAAGATATCAAGAGTGAATATAAGTAAAACAAACCTTATTAATAATAATCTTTAATGAAAATTACGTATTATAATAAAATTCGATTCAAATCGTACATAGTTTTAATTAAAATAAAGAATCAAGTTATTATTTAATTCATATTATTTTTATACATAGTATTTGTTTTCTATCACTATAAAAACATTAATTTTTTAACAAATTTATTGTATTTTAGTATTACTCATTAATTTTCTTCTTTTATCATTTATTTACGCATTTATTGTATTTTAGGTAATGTTTTAAAAACTAGATCGAAAATTAAACCAGTAAGATAAGAGATTTAAGGTTTAAAAAGTTCATCTAATATTAGACCGTTATAAAACTAGTTAAAAATTGAATAAAATTAAAGAATTTGAAATATTATTAAAGAAGACTGTCCTTATTCATCGAAAAATTTAAAGTTTAATTGAAAATAAGATTGTTAAATAAAAATGAATTAGTTTATTTGGTTTATAAAAATCAATTAGTTCATAAAAATTGAATAATTATTTAATAAATCGATCGATATTTAATAATAAGTGTTATTAAAACAAATCAAAGTTAAAAGTTAAAAATTAAACTGAAAAATTAGTGAATTAAAAATTTTCACTATTTAACCTATTGAATCGGGTCAATATTTTAATAACTGATTTTAAGAGAAAAGTATTAGATTAAAAAATTTCTCATCACCAATTTCTCTTAATATAAAATTTTCAATAAATCTAAAAATAATTGTTAAATAGAATTGATAAATCAACCCAATTTTGATTTAACCCGGCTTGAGTCAAGGGATAAAATTCTAAATTAATCAATTCAAATTATAATTGAATCAAATGATGAAAAGAAAATTTCATGTCCAACTTGGATAATAGGTTATTCAAAAGTCTAAATTAATCAGTTCAAATTATAATTCGGTCAAAATGTTCAAATGATGAAAAGAAGGTTTCATGTATCTAGCGAGTAGGGACATGTGTGGGCTTGGAAGCCACTCTCTTTGGTTTGCGCTTGGGTCACATATTTCTCTTATTTTAATTTCCTGTTCTGTTTCATTTTATTCTAAAACAAAAAACTCTTTGCCTTTGTTTCATGTTCCGTACGTTCTCCCTTATCCTCTGTCACTTCCCTTCCATTTCCACGAAACAGCCTCTATATCAGCATCATCATCACCTCCTCTCTTTCTACTAATCCACCAATCACTGCGACAATCACACCAACTTCCTCTTTCTCTGAATTTCAGGCTACCTTGTCTGTCTCTTACACATATTCATGGACAACAACATAGTTAAGGGCAGGAACACAAGTACCAGAAAGACCAAAATCAAGAAAAAGCCTATGAAAGTTGTGTACATATCCAACCCTATGAAGTTCAAGACCAGTGCCTCAGAATTCAGGGCTTTGGTGCAAGAACTCACAGGCCAAGATGCAGAATTGCCTGACCCCAATAAGATGGTTGGCTGTGACGGTGTTGGTGGTGGCCATCATCAGACTGTTCCGGATGCATCAAAGAGTACTAGGACGACTGTTGTTGTTGATGATGGTGGTGGTCATCATTATCGTGAGCATGCACAAGAGGTCCCTAGAGTCGTGGGCCTGGATCCTAATAGAGAACAACCTCAAACACTTGATTTCTGTTTCGACCGTTTTGATGATGTGTTCATCCCTCCTCAGATGTTGGAGAACATTTCAGGGGTAATACCTCCTAGTTTGCTGCTTGAACTTGAATCTGCTACTGGCATGGATTTGTTTTAAGTTCTTGATGCAATGTAAATTGAGTTTCAGTAACCTCTAATGATCGATCTCTAGTTTCCTTTTTATCTTCTGTAAGTTTTGTTCGTTTCTGTAATTAACTTTGTTCTATGGAATATAATTCTTGGGTCAAATAAAGCTTAATTGCTCTTAGTAGTATCTATATTCCAATTAGTACAAGCGAATTAGGTTTTAGCTAAAGGAGTCGTCTTTCTTAGAAACTGAAGCAAAGGCATTATGCTATTAATGGTTCAACGTGGACCACTTCCTGAGAGCTAGGAGGTTATTAGAGTAGAAGCTCTTGCAATTAAAGATAAAGCAATCCCAAATTCCCAATTTATAGTACTAGAGTAGGGTTGCTCCTATTCTGCTGTTAATTGATTTTGTTTTAGAAGTACATACTATTTGGTGGTAGGTATAAATTTCAACATTAAGATTCTAATTAAGAATGTCAATGTGTCCGGTTGGCTTTCCTTTTCTTAAGGATAATATTAAACCTAATCAAACTTTATTCCACAAAGATATATACGATATCTTTTTTATGGTCAATAATTTCAAATTAGACTGCGCCACAAAAATTTGAATTCAATTTTAACTTAAAATTAAAAAAATCATTTTAAAACTTAAAATTATTACAAATCTTGTTATTTTTTATTCCTAATCATACTTTTTAAATCCTAATTTATAATAATTAATGATATCTTGCAATTTCTAATTTAAAAATTTCGTTAGTTGAGATAAAATTTGATAACAAAGAGAAGCATAACAAGTAACAACCCATTGATTAACACCATGATAATTAATGATGAAAGTACTGGGGCTTGTACATGATGCGGATCACAGCTGTGTGCTTTTGTTTCTGTTTCGATTGTAACGCATCTTCCAACTTGCAACGCAGGACAAAAGTTGGAAGACTATATTATTGGTGTCCTTTATCTTTTACTTCCATCGGTGGAATTCTTGTCAATTTGAAGCTATTCGACCCGATTCGAAGTTAACTGATCAAGAAATGGCAATTCTTGTCCAGTTTGATGTTATTCAATCTGATTCGAAATTAACTGATCAAGTTTCGAATTGACATTATTTAACTTTATAAATTTAAAAAAATATTATTTTAATCGATTATATTGAAAAACTTTATTTTAAAATGACCCGATTCTTAAGTCGAGTTGGGATAGCAACAGGTCCGGCCAATCCTACCCATCACCGCTCCTAGCGTTGAATACCTTCCTATATAGGGATTGCACGTCTTTTTCCTATGGAGGGCAAGCAAAGTCCTTCGGGTCCTACTTGCTGGCTCCTCTCCCTCGCTGGTTCCTACCATTTACAGATGCATGCATGCTGGCTCCTCTCCCTCACCGGTTCCCACCATTATAAATGCACTCATGCATTTGAAATTGGTTAGCATTTACTCTATGTACCTCAAGATCAGTCTAAAACTTTTAATTTTACTGACCTTGGAGACTGTGTCGATGCTTCACTGTTCACTAAAATGATATGTCATTCTGTAATTTTAAATCACATGTGGGTTTTCCATATGGTACTAATTAACTACTAATACATATGTGAGTGCGCTCAAGATTTTTAAAATATTTACAAATAAAATTTAAAATTTTTACATCTATAAATTAATGTTTAATATTGAAATTTATTCGCAAATAACTCCTATTTAAAAAGTTAATACTGTCATCAAATAAAAACTTCTTTATACTCTAATGTAAGTAAGAGCAGTATGCTGTAATTAGCATCTGAATTTGCTAATGGTACTTTAAGTATAATCATTGAAACCTTGTGGCTTAAATTACTTTTAATTTTTCTCCATGCTTTTTTCATGTTGCATCCACATGAATTCATCACTTGACTTGACTTAGACTTGACTTTCTAAGCCTTTTGGACAACTTAAAAGACAAAAAAAAAGGGTCACATTAAAGACTCTTTAAAGGGAAGTAGGGCAAGGAAAAGAAAAGATGTTATGATTTTACTAAATATTAAGCTTGAAATTTACTAATCTCTACCTTAAGACTTTCACTAATATTTGTTAATAAAAATGCTACGTGGGATTTAAGTTAGAGAGATACATTGTTTTTAATTGTATTTTTAAGTTAAATTTTGATGATGGTGAATAAGATTTTTATTAAAAAAATTAACTAAAATCTTAATATAAAGTGATTAGTAAAATTCAAGAACTAAAAAAATTAAAAGGATTAATATATAGTTGAATAACTTAAACAATATTCAATTGGAAGACAAAATATATTTGTCCCTTCTTGTAATCTTACCCTTAGAGTTAGGGTTGGCGACAAGATTAGTCTAAACAATATCAATTGTAATTGACTCAAAGTTTTAAATAACATCATTTTATTCAATATAATTAAAATAATGTTGTTTTGTTCAAATTGGTTTAAAATAGTTCAATTTGTTTAATTCAAATTGTGTCAATATCCAAAGTCAAGTTCGATTCAAATATTCCTAGCGGTGGTCGAGTTGGTAGAGTGAGGAGTACGGGGCCAAAAAATCTTGTGTTTAAATCCCCCACTTACACTCTCTAGATCGAGCCTATTGTACAAGACTTGCTTAGTATGGAATATCCGATTGACCTAATTTGTAGACTATTGCGTCAATTCGAAAGTTTACCCAGTACACATCCAAAAGATAATGACTGTGAGCTCTTTCAATGAAAAAAAAAAGACTAAAAACTCAAGTTGAATTTGACAACAATGTTACATGCATTGCCACCTTTAGACGAGCAATTCAGCTCCAGAGCATCTCAGAATATTTTTGGACTATATTTGACAAACTTGTACGGGTCCGTCGCCGATAAATAATGAAGAAAAGGGTTGTCTTAATTTTGTTGGTTTACCCTTTGCTTTCTCTTAATCACTTATTATCCCTATCGTTAAGTCATCATGTTCATAAAAAAATAGTTAATCTAGTTTGGTACTCAAATCATATACAGAAAAAAGGATAACATTTTTCTGTATAAGAAAGGTGAGAAGAGCTAATGATGTTAAGAAAACTAACAAAAAAGTGAAAAAAATTAATCTCCCAATGTCTAGAATGAAGCTTCAAATCATATCAAGAAAAGCAATCAAGCCATCATCTTCTACTCCTAAACATCTTCAAACCTTCAAGCTTTCTATTTGGGACAAACGTCTACGTCCTGTGTATGGCATTATAATCTTCTTCTACCATTGCAATGCCAACCCAAAAGATCACGATCAAATCCTTTCACTCTTCTTCAAAAGGTCTCGTTCCTTGCAAAAGTCCCTCTCTAAAACTCTAGTTCATTATTATCCATTGGCAGGCAGGCTCAAAGATGAATCAATCGAATGTAATGATGAAGGTGCTCATTTTGTTGAAGCTCGCATTGATTGCGACCTTTCCACCTTCCTTAATCAACCTGACTTTAATGTCTTGGAACAATTCAATCCCGCCTTTGACCCTAACTTGCCTTCGGGATGTATGTTAGCTACTCAACTTACACTCTTCAACTGTGGAGGAATAGCCATTGGTGTGAGTCCTTCACATAAGCTTTTAGATGGATCATCATTGGCCGCATTCATTCAAAGTTGGGTCTCATTGACTACTATAGAAGGTTGTAACAACCTAGTATCACCTAACCCCATATTTGTAGACTCATCATTCTCGCCATCTTCTGGTTTGCTTAGAATGCCTACACCATCCATAAGATTTGGAGGGTCACTTGTCGTAAAAAGGTTTGTGTTCCCTGCCTCAAAAATATCAAAACTCAAGGAAACCACAACGTCAGGGAAGCAGTATATAAGTGATGTTGATTCAGTACTGTCATTGATTATGAAATCCGCCATTTCTGCTTCAAGATCGTTGTCCAAGCCATCTTCAGGACCCTACCTATTGTTCCAAATGGTGAACATGCGAAAAAGGTTGCGACAGCCATTGCCAAGAAACACAATAGGGAACATTTCTTGGAATGCCGCAATAGAAATCAAGGAAAACCAGATGGAGTTGAATGAGTTAGCAGGTAAAATCAGAGAGAGTTTGATCAAATTTTATAGCTCTAGTCTCAATGACAATGATGAACAAGAACCTCTCCCGATGAGGAAGGGCACCAAAGGTGACGACCCTTATCGTTGCTCGAGCTTATGCGGGTTTCCTTTGTATGAGATAGACTTTGGTTGGGGCAAACCTTCATGGGTCACTAGTCCTGTTTTACGTTGCAAGAACTTTATCTTGATGCATCAAACAAAAGATGGCAATGGTATAGAAGCATGGATATGTCTGGATGAGAAGGAGATGAGCCAATTTGAATGTGACCAAGATCTTCTAGCATTTGCACACACAAATCCTTGTGTTGTTACTCATTATTGTCGCCTGTGATTCATTTCCTTACTCCATAGAAGTGTCAAAGGATTTATTGGCCTATTTAAACAACTGTGTACTCTTTTGTCCGATTAATAAGAATTAGGTTATATGCTAATAATACATGTTGTTTACATTTACTTTTTATTTTCTAAGTTATCGATAGACAGTTTATTTATGTCTGTCATCTTAAGTCGTCGATTTATTATTATCATCTAACTTATATCTAAGATAAATATTTCAAATTAGGAAGTAAAATTGACAAAGTTTTTGATTAGTCTAGATATAGAATCGCTAAAAATAAGAGAGTGACCAGCATATTTATTTGTCATGTAAGTTAGCAGGTCAGCATCCAAAATTTGTATTAACTCTGGTTTATGCGACCAATTTTGCTTTCCAAAGTAACTACTTGTGGAATAGTTTACAAAGCATTCAGAATTCTGTCGCCACCCTTTGGATGGTTGTTGGTGATTTCAATTGTATTTTAAATCCCAAAAAGGCTAAAGGTAGGAAGATATACACGATGGTAGACGCTAAGGAACTCACCAATCTGTTAAGTGTCGTGGAGTTGGCAGACTTATGTGCTACAGGATGTTTCCTTACATGGTCTAATAATGAACAAGGAACCATGCTTATTCAGAAAAAACTAGATCAGTGCTTGGTCAATTCGGCACGGCTCAATTCTTTCTCCCAATCCGTTGTTCACTACGGGGAAAATTTGACCTCATATCATTGTTTTCAACTTATTCAATGTTGTGCTGAGGTCAGGAGAAGGGGTGCTCCTTTTTGATTCTTTAATGGTGTTCTTCAAATGGAGGGATTTCAAGAACTCGTTATCTATTGTTGGCAGCAAGAGATTCAGGGGTATAAGGCATTTCAGTTAATGCAAAAATTGAGGAAGGTAAAGAATGCAGTAAAGAACTTCATTTGCACTAAAAATCAGAATTTGTCGTTGTTGAAAATGCAGGTACAATAAGCACAAGATGTGTGCTATGCTTATCCAGATGATGTGAACAGTAGAGCGAAGGAACATAATTTAATGATAATCTACAGGCTTTAGAACTAGAAAACTCCATCCAAAGACATAAAGCAAGGTTAAATCGGCTTAGAGAAGGAGATGGAAACACCAAGTTTTTTCATGGATCTATTTTAGCCAGACAGAACAACAACAGAGTAATTCACTTACTGGACAATGGCGACTTACAAACAGATTAGGAGATTATTCTGGAGATGGCCAGATCTTACTTTTCACAATTGATGGGTCCAGAGATGGTGGCACTACCATCGACCAATATGAAGAAGATACTGGAGGGGGCCATAAGGGAGGATAGAAAGGCATTTCTGATATCTCCATTCTCTATTAGTGACATGAAAATCACAGTCTTCAAATTGCATCCGTCCAAAGTCCCAGGCTCAGATGGGTTTATAGCTATTTTTTTCAACAAACATGGGATATCACGGGCCAATCTATAGTTGAAACAGTCTTGGAATATTTCCAGAATGCGAAGATGTTGCCGATAATGAACAACATCATTATATGCTTAGTATCGAAGAAACTTAATCTGGGGGAGTTTTGTCCCATCTTGTGCTGCAACCTAATATACAAGGTGATTGCAAAATTATTGGCGGATAGGTTGAAAGGAGTACCCGTGGAAACAATTGAACTTACCACCCAAGGTGCATATGTTCCTGGCAAGAATATAGGTGATAACATACTTCTGTTACAAGAATTGGTGAGAGATTATTTTTCTGGTAGCCCAATTAGGGGATTTTCACTTCTATAGGAGTACCTTCCCCACCTAGGGGATACTTCGATAGCCAATTCCATTTGTTGGCTACCAAACTCGAGGTTTCTTTACCAATAAATCTTGTCTCTGCATTTTTAAGGATAATATTGATAAAGCAAACACACGCAAGCAAGAAGAGGGTGAATTGTGTATATATAAAAATTTAAGATACTTTCAAATTTTTAAGATTCTACTAAATAAAATAAATAAAAGGTCATATAAACTTTCAAAAAAATCTTGTCAACGTTAAAAAAAGAAAGAAGTATGCTAATTTAAAAGGAGCTTGTTATCACTCAAATAGAAAAGAATTAATTAATTAAAATGAGCCTGCTAACGCTCAAAACAATATTAGCCAGTTTAATCGATAGGAGCCTGCTAATTTTTGAAAAAAACCTCTTGTAATATAAAAACAGAAGGAGCCTATTGAAAAACTGAAAGAGCCTCTTGAAAAATTATAATGAGAAAATTTCAAAGTAAGGAAGAGAGAGAAAATGACAGTAGATTTATACTGGTTCGACTTATAAGGAAGCTTACGTCCAGTTCTCAAGTATCCAACTTGAGTATTTCATTATAAAATCAAGTAGTAATTTAATGAGCCTCTTTAAGTTCAAAAATGTATATTTTTTATGATTCTTCAACCTTCCATACTAGTAGTATTTTGCTAATCTCTGCAAACTCTCAACAAATGAAAAAGTGATTTGCTTGATATGAGCTTCAATGATTTCTCTCAAGAAAAATTTTCACTTTTAAGGCACAATAAATTTGATAAAGGTATAACTTTTAAGAGTATTGATGCCTTTGAAGTATTTCAAAAATCTGGCCTCTTAACTTCTTGTTTGCGATTGCACTGGCTCTTTCTTAAATAGACATTTTCTTCAACTAGCCGTTGCTTCATTTTGATTCTGAGTTGACTTTGTGTTTAACGAATCTGCGATATTATCTATGCTAAAATCTTCCAATATTCAGAGGTTAAGAAATAAATATGGCAATGTCTTGGAGCTGATTGACGAAATATATGATTAGCAAGATCCTTCCGAATATCGTAGAATCATTTCTACTAAGGCAAGATCATTAAGAAGGTTAAACAATTATTCTATGATTTTATTTTCTTTTAAGAATTATATCTTTACTTATATAAAGAAATAAATCTAATTTGAATTTTGAAATATTATATATTTATTATCAAAATCGTTAAACATGAACCTTAAACTAACGAGACAAGTCCCTTGGTTTGAGCTCATCTGGAAAAATACCATGAACCCAAAAGCATTTGTCATTGCTTGGCTAGCCATAAAAAATCGGCTTAGAACTAAATGCAGATGGTTTAATACATCTGATAAGGGCTGTGTTCTTTGTAATAATGCTGATGAGGACAGAAATCACCTTTTTTTTTTCAGTTGTGCTTATTCCAAATCTATTTGGAGTAGAATCCGGTATATGGTGGGTGCTGTGAACCATATGTTTGATTGGGATAGAACTTTGAGTTGGTTTATCACTCGGGCAAAATCTTGGAAAGAAAACACTATCCTTCTTAAGGTTGCCTTCATCACTTCCATTTATCTGATTTGGGAAAAAAGGAATTGTTGAGTAAATAAACAGGTCAAAGAAGAAAAGCATCGGTTAACGGACAAGATTCTTAATGCAATTCGAACAACAATAGCAGCAAGAAAAGCTGATCACATGTTAACATCAAGCATGATAACACGTTGGTATATCTAAACGCTGGAAAAGCTGTTTGATGCTCTCTGCAGATGTTTATCTGTTCAATCTGCTGATGTTTATGTACTATAATGTGATGATTCTTTAGAACTCTTTTTTGGTCTATGTACCTTCTGTTCAATCTGGAGATGGACAAGATTTATAACTAGTTTATGTCTATCTCATCTTTTGTATATTTTGTAATAGTGAGCTATAGTGAATAAAATATTGTCAATTTTCAGAAATTAGAGGCATTCACATGGATCATAATTAATTATAGACAAATGGCAAAACTAGGGCTACATGGTAATAAAAAACCTTTGACACTTATGTTTAAATAGACAATTCAATTTTGTCTTTAGTGATTTTCATGATTATTTCGTAGCTTCTACTCATTCTAACTTTGTGGTTCGACAAAGAGATTAGTTTCTCTATTACCGTTCCTCTCTTGTACGTATAAGGCATGTTCGGCAATTGAAGATTCTAAGTCATTATAAATGTATTAAAGAGCAATCCCTCCCTCGATGATGGGTGCTTCTATACATTTGGCCTTTAATGTGCTAATCTAATGATAGTAGAAGTCAAGTTGAATTAAAAAAATCACTCCAAAATAGATAATTTATTTATAAACTTACATGATTCAATAACTAATGTCGGTACTTTATCGTACTTCAACAAAGCGGGAAGTCTTGTGCAGTAAGTATGTTGACATTGATGTTGACTTTAAGTGTCTAAGATTTATATTCACCAACTTTAGGATAGCGTAAAAGGAGGATTTCAGTTCATTACTGTATATTTTTAGTTTATTTGGTAGTTTAATGAATATTAGTTAAAAGTTGAAATTAATCAAAAAAACCAGAAGTAATTTCACAACAATGGTCCACCTTAATACATGAGAATTTACAGAAATTAACTATTAGGTACATTAATTTATTTTAGAAAATAACTTATCAATGTAAACATTAATTTATTTTAGAAAATAACTTACCAATGTAATAACTCAATTTGGTTGGCAGAACCACTGGGACAAGATAATCTGTGAAGAAAATGACAGATAAGAAAGAAACTTTTGGAACACAGCGATAAAGACATAGTAATAATAGATCATTCAAAACATAAAAAATGGACGGCGGACGGCAGAGCTCTTGAAGACATATGCCATTTGTGTTTACTTGAAGACTTTAAAGAAATATAATAATCTCAAAACTATCAAGAGTGTTTGTATGATTTAGAAATTGCTTTTTAAGAATTAATTTTAACATATGAAGCCAAGAACTATCAGCTCCAAAATAAAAAAACAAAAATATTATGTTGAAATTATTAATGTTTTAAAAATCATATCATAAGTTAAACTTGTAAGACAAAAAGTTTAACTTTTAAAGGGTTGAATAAAATTAAAGAATTTGAAATATGATTAAAAGATATTGTCTTTATCTATTGAAAACTTTGAAGTTTAATTAAAAAAGATATTATTAAATGAAAATTAATTGATTTATTTTAATTTATAGAACTTATTAATTTACAAAAATTAACCAATTAATTAATAAATTAATCAATTTTAGTATAAATAGTTATTAAAGTAAATAGAATTAAAAATTTGAAAACCAAATATAAAAATTAAACAATTCAAGGTTTTTATGATTAAATCGATCAAATCAGTTAAGTTTTTTAATTGTCTCTTTTTTAATTAAACTTTCAATTTTTTAATAATTAAGCATAATCATTTTCAATCATTTTTTAAATACTTTAATTTTATTCAATCTTTAATTAATTTTATGATAGTTTAATATAGGCTGAATTTTTAAACCTTAATTCTCTTATTTTACCGGTTTAGCTTCCGAGTTATTTTTGAAAATATTAGAAGAACCTCAACACTTGGTAAGACCCTTATTCATTAAAACCCACATTTAAGGTGATCACTCACGATCAACTCAAAACAAAGAAAACAAATGTTTTAGCCAAAGTCGAATAAAACATCTCTATCGAGCATTTTCAACACTCCACCTTTGACAATTTGCTAACGTAGCATAAGAGAAGAGAATAACCCACAGTCCGCTGTCAATTCATTTCATTGTCATCGTTCTTTCATAAACCAATCCACATTGGATTTCCAATGTTAAGAGTGTAGATAGTCCCACAAGAGTCCATGTTCGAACAATTAGTGGCAAACAGAA
>JAOTJB010345138.1:0-12206 GCA_027123815.1 Erythroxylum minutifolium
AAGAAAATAAGCAAGTTGTCTCTTGTCTTGCTTATGTGTGAGATTCTTCATTCAAACCCCTTAGTGACTATGGCTTGCTATTAAGAAATTGAGGATTATTATGGTCTTCGTAATTGGCTATCGAAGGTCTCTAGAGAAATGGGACTGGAGTATCCTCCTTTTAGATGATCATGTTTTATTAAATTTTCTAGTAGTTCGAAGCTAAAGGAAAGAGATGAATGCATAAGTTGCCTTCATAAGTATAATTGCATGAGTTGCATAACTATGATAGCATATGTTGCACACTATAAATGATACATAATCACATTATTCAATCTTGCCACCACATATTGTTTCGTACAATATGAAAGATTGAGTGTGATGTGAGAAAGAAACCAAGTGCACTCGAGGTTTAATACATTCATAAGTTTTATGAGTTAAAACTTACAAAGGAGACTAGATGTGATTAAACATGTGTATCAAAAATGTCTTGGGGTTTGAGAGGCATAACTTGATTTGTTTAAGCGTGAGGAGAGTGACAATATTTCATTGTGGGTCTAACAATCACAATGTAAAGAGATTTTGTTTACATGCCTAAGGTCACACCCACAACTCAAAATTATGTTCTTCAACAATTATTTGTTTTCGGCTTTGTATGTCCACTTGTTGAGTACGCTCTGTTTGAGTGGTAGCATTTTTTTTAAATATATTTTTGTGCGAGTGGGAGCTTGTTGGAATTTTATAGCATAAGTGCTACACATTCCATTTGACACACCAAGATATATTTGAAAGTGCTTGGATTTCATGCAAGGAGCTAACACTCAGCTCAAGGGAGCTCAATGAAGCTCGTGTAAGCTATAAGTGGCTTGACATGACTTTCCCTTAGCTCAAGTGTCTGAAGCTAGTTTAAGGTGAGCTCATGGGAGCTCATTAAAACTAGTTAATAGCTAGAAAGCTAGGGATAAGCTCAATTGGACTCAATTGAGACTACCCCAGCTCATCTTTGGTTCTTAGGAATTGAAGCTAGCTATAAATGTGTTCACACTGGTTAAGCTAGAAGAGCTAATTAAGGGGCATGAGTTGAAGTTGAAACACAAAGCTTAATGGGCAAAATTGGTGGTGCTAGATGAAGGAATCTAGTGTGCTTGAGTGCACAATGGACACTAGGGTGTACCATGAGTTGTAGCATGTCATAATGCTTATTAAGAGCATTGTAGGTGAACCATAAGGATTGCTACTTTCACAAGTTAGAACTCTTCCGTCCTTATTCATTGTGACAAGATTGGTCTACTCCATCCATTCCCAACCATGACGAGTTGGAAAAGAAGGAGAAGCCATAGTGGATCTCCATAAGGGAGGCAAAACATCAAGCATACAGGGAGTTATTCAGCTGCGTTTCAAGTTAGTATATCATCCTACCCTTCTTAGTGACATGTATAGGATCTTGCATGCTTATGAAATCATGAGATCTCTTGTTTGAGTTATGATCTAAAATCAACAGATGGTATCAGAGCCAGGTTGAAAGCATGATTTGAAATGATTTTATGATCATGAGATTTATTGTTTGAGTTATGATTTAAAATCAACAAATAGTATCAGAGCTAGGTTGAAAGCATGATTTGAAATAATTTTATGATCATAAAATTGACATAGTAATATATTGGCATGTGAACATATTTGTTGCTATATGTTCTATGTGTGATAGTTGCTATGCTAAATTGAAGTCATTATTGAGAGCATGTTTTGTGAAACAATGAAAGCATGTTGAAATATTTCTAATTGAATGCTATATGCATTTCTTTTGCTATGTTTTAGTATGAAATAGTTGTTTCTCATGCATGATGCTTGATTAAGTCTTGTTGTGGTAGAAATACACTTATATGTGATAATTGCATCAATGTAGATGTTATGTAAGAATATTGTTGCTGAATTAAAATAAAGAACTCAAGCTGATGGAGATAATTACTCCATTCGGCAACAAAAGGTTCAATTCATCATAACTAAGCAAGATACACTTAATGTGCTCTTCCATGTGGTCGAGCCACCAGCGGGGGGTGGAAACTCCAATGCCTATGAGGCATATAAGAAGAAAGATTCTATGTCCCGCGTTATTCTCTTGAGTACCATGGTTGATGAACTCATAGTGGATTTCTCTATGCTCGAGTTGGCCAAAGCCATATAGGATTCGGCCAAGACTAAGTATGGAGATGTTTCTTCGAAGAAACAAAGAACTATGATTCTCAAGTTTGAGAATTATAGTAAGAGGGCTGACCACATCATGAGTGCCCACTTACATAAGATGTTACGCATGATTCATCAACTCAAATCCTCTGGTCATATGCTCACTGATGAGCAACAAGTTCAAGCAATAATTAGTTCCTTGCCTGATGAGGAGTGGCAATTGATGAAGGTCAATTTACACCATAACTCTCAAATCAAGTCATTTGATGACGTTGCAAGGCACCTTCTGCTAGAGGCAAAGGTGATGGCCATCAAGAACCATTCAAAGGCAGAGGTTACTAGAACTTTCTTTCCCCACAAGAACAAGTTCAAAGTGAAGAAGAAAAGTAAGGATGGTCAAGACAATGGGAATGGTGCCACCTTGAAAAAGTTTAAGAAACAACACAACAAAGCCAAGTTGAAGTGCTTCAATTGTGGAATTAAGGGATACTTTTCAAACGAGTGCAAATCACCTCCTAAGGTACATGATCCCTTTTCAACTTCATTTGTTCATGTTGTGTCATGCACGTACTTAACTGAATCTAATTTTTTGTGGATTATAGATTCGGGAGCAACAGACCATATAGCCAAAGAAAAGTCTTGGTTCGTGGCCTTTAAGAAGTTGCCAAAGGATGACTAAGTTGGCCACACGTGGCTTACTTGGATCATTGTCAAAGGCCCCTATACAAAGTTGCCAATCATGTCTTGTTGGCAAGGCCACAAGAAAGCCTTTTGGCAAGGCAACTAGAAGTCAAGAAGCTTTACAATTAAATCACTCCGATCTTTGTGGACCAATGAGAATTGTATCTAGACTTAGGTTTAGATACTTTATCACAGTCATTGAAGATTGTACCCAATTTACCCATGTGTTCTTACTAAAGAACAAGTGTGAAGCATTGAGGTACTTTGAAACATACTTGCACTTAGAGGAGAATCAATTGGGTAAGAAGATCAAGTCATTGAGGACTGATCGTGGTGCTGAGTACATGTCAAATGATTTTAAGGCATTTTGTGACCAAAAGGTTATTATGAGGCAACTCATACTTCCTTGGACTCCACAACAAAATGGAGTAGCTGAAAGAAAGAATAGGACTCTTATGGATATGGTGCGATCCATAATGGCTAAGGCCAAGTTGGATATTGCCTATTAGGGCGATGCATTGCTTAGTGCAACAAATATTTTTAATAGAGTACCCTCTAAGTCTGTTGATTCTACTCCATATGAGTTTTGGTCGAGGAAAACCCTTAACTTAAGCTATCTTTGTCCTTGGGGATGTGCAGCTTATGTACATGCTCCAGATCACGTTCTTGGGAAATTAGGCCCTAGAGGGAGGAAGTCTGCCTTCCTTGTTAGTCTGAACATTCTAAGGGATATGTATTCTTGGTCACAAGATTAGAAATGTCTTTGAATCAAGAAATGCCAACTTTATTGAGGATGAGTTTCCTAAAGTTGGTGAATGTTGTGATTTAGAAGCATTGGTTGAGACCTTTGTGCAAGGTGAGTTTAGTGTTGTGGAAGCACCATTGACTACACCTTCCACGGTGGAAGTTCCTTAACAAGAGGCTGTTCAAGTGCCTCTTACATCCCCACTTGTTAATGAACAACAAGAAATTCTTGATGAACAAGTTCAAGAGGGAGTTGAGGTAGTTCAAGAACTATATGATCAGGCTATAGGGCAAGATCATGATGAGCCTCCTCCTATGCCAAATTTGAGAGGTTCAAATAGCCAATTTGGACCACCAAAAGAATGGTGGATTTTGAAGGGAAGTGAGGAAAACTTGGTTTCATCTGAGATTGATGAACCAAGTAATTTGTAAGAAGCTTTTGAAGGTGTTCACAAAGAGAAGTGGCTAATGGCAATGCAAGATGAGATGAATTCGATGCATCTCAATGAGGTTTGGGACTTAGCTGAATTACCTCCTAGCCGTAGAACTATTGGGAACAAGTGGGTTATTGAGATAAAATTGAATTTTGATGGTATTATTGCAAAGTACAAGTCCCGATTGGTAGCTAAGGGATTCACAAAGAAGGAGGGTATAGATTTTAAGGATAATTTCTCTCTTGTTGTGAAATTCAATTCCATCAGATTATTACTTGCTATTGTGGCTTATTTGGACTTGGAATTGCATCAAATAAATGTAAAGACCACCTTTCTCAATGGTGATTTGAGAGAGGAGATTTACAAGTAACAACTTGAGAGATTTGTTGAAAATGATCAAGAGCACAAAGTATGTAGAATTAAGAAGACTATATATGGTCTTAAGCAAGCTTCAAGACAATGGTACTTGAAGTTTCATGATGCAACCACAAACTTTGGTTTTGTGATGATGCATGAAGACCATTGTGTTTATGTGTACACTTCTGGGTCCAAATTTGCTATTATGACTCTATATGTGGATGACATATTGATAGCAAGTAATGGGTTGAGTTTGTTGAAAACCATGAAATGATGGTTGTCTTCCACCTTTGACATGTAGGATATGGGAGAAGCTGCCTATATCCTTGGTGTTAAGATCCTAAGAGATAGGAAAGCTAAGATGTTGGCCTTGTCTTAAGATCTTTATATTGATAAGCTTCTTGCAAGGTTCAACTTAACAATATTTGTGTCCTCATAGCACTTAAGAAAAGGAGGAAATTAAAAAGGTCTCATACCTAAGTGCCATTGGAAGTCTAACGTATGCCATGTTGTGTACACAGCCTGACATTAGCCAAGCTGTGGGTCTACTGGCAAGATATTCTTCTAACCCTAGAATCGAGCATTAGTAGTATATGAAAAGGGCCCTTAGGCATCTAAAGGGTACAAAGGATTATTGCAGCCAAGGAGAGAATCTTGGTTTGCATGGCTACACTGATGCTAATTGGGGTGGTGATCGTGATTCGTGCAAATGTACATCTGGCTATGTCTTCATGCTAGGGGCTATTTCTTGGAGTAGCAAGAACCAAACTTGCACAACATTGTCAACAATAGAGGCTGAATTTGTTGTCAGTGCCTCGGATGTGCAAGAGGCCTTGTGGCTTGGAAATTTTATTCAGCACTTAAGAGTCAATTGTGCCTTTGGAAAGGCCCATAACTATCTATTGTGATAGTATGGCAGCTTTAGCTTACACTAAAGACCCCAATTAAGTTAGAGTACATATCTACGGACCTAATGGTGGCTGACCCCATGACTAAGCCATTGCCACCATTTCATTTTGCTAAACATGTAAAGGCAACAGGTCTTCATAGATTATAAAATGTTGGTGTAATTTTCTCCTTCTTGTGTCACACATGTAAGACATTTGATAAATGAAAAGTCGTTTATCAATTATTGATGCATTTCACTTTGAAATCATAATAAAAAATGTACATGTCAATCATAGGCTAAGGTTTTCTCACACGAGCCATCCGCCCTTGCGTCTTTGCATAAGATCAAGGATGAGATCGCTAAAGTCTTAAATGCATGTTATCTTTTAAAAGGGATATGTGACTTATGTGTCATACATTTAAGTGGGAGTCATGAACCAATACATGATAACTTTAGTCTTGTGGTTGTCTTGATTGTGCCTGCATCAAGATAAGGTGATCAAGGTCATCAAGTTTGTATGTCTACTCATACATACTATCCTATGATTTCATTCTCAAGAGTGAGAATAAGGAGTATTTCATGGTTGTTTGACATGTCCTCCTATTATTGAGAATAATAGGAGTTACGCATTTAAATATTTTAAAAAGGAGAATTGACACACCCTACAAGTGGGAGTGGAGTAGTAAAACATTCAAGGATGTGTTTCAGGAACATTAAAGGGATGTGTATCAAATGTTTCATATTTAACCATGATATCGACCAACTGAAGAAAATAAGCAAGTTATCTCTTGTCTTGCTTGTATATAGGATTATTATGGTCTTCTTAATTGGTTGTTATAGGTCTTAGGAGAAATGGGACTGGAGTATCCTCCTTTTAGATGATCATGATTTCTTAAATGTTCTAGTAGTTCAAAGCTAAAGGAAAGACAAGAATGCATAAGTTTCCTGCATAAGTATAATTGAATGAGTTGCATAACTATGATAACATAAGTTGCACACTGTAAATGATACACAATCACATATTCAATCTTGACGCCATATATTTTTTTGTACAATATGAAAGATTACGTGTGATGTGAGAAAGAAACCAAGTGCACTTGAGGTCACAGTCATGAGTTTTACGAGTTAAAACTCACAAAGGAGACTGAATGTGATTAAACAAGTGTATCAAAATGTCTTGGGGGTTGAGAGGCATAACTTCATTTATTCAAGTAAGTTTGATTTGTTCAAACGTGAGGAGAGTAACAATCTTTCATTGTGGGTCTCACAACCACAATGTAAAGAGATTTGTTTACATGCCTAAGGTCGCACCCACAAATCAAAATTATATGCTTCACATATTATTTGTTTTTGGCTTTGTATGTTCATTTGTTCAGTATGTTCTGTTTGAGTGGGAGCATATTTTTTTAAATATATATTTGTGCGAGTTGGAGCTTGTTGGAATTTTATAGCTTAAGTGCTACAAATTCCATTTGATGCACTAAGATATATTTGAAAATGCTTGGGTTTCATGTAAAGAGCTAACCCTCAGCTCAAGGGAGTTCAATGAAGCTCATGTTAGCTATTTGATCTGACTTTCCCTTAGCTCAAGTGGCTAAATCTAGCTTAAGGTGAGCTCGTGGGAGTTCATAAACTAGTTAATAGCTAGAAAGATGGGGATAAGCTCATTGGACTCAATTGAGATTTCCCGTCTCATTTTTGGTTTTTGGGAATTAAAGCTAGCTATAAATGTGTTCACACTAGTTAAGCTAGAAGAGCTAATTTAGGAGCATGAGTTGGAGTTGAAACCCAAAGCTTAATGGACGAAATTGATAGTGCTAGATGAAGGAATCTAGAATGCTTGAGTGCGCAATGGACACTAGGGTTTGCCATGAGCTGTAGCATGCCATAATGCATCTTCCCATGTATGCACTTAGAGTGTGAGTTCATTGTCTCCACATGGATACATGAATTTGGCCAAAAATTGGTGAATTCAACCAAGAGGTTGAATTTGACCAATGGAGAAGATTTATCATGTACCTTGCCTTTATACATGACACCCTTTCACCAAGGTATGTGTACTTTGGATGAAAGGATGTGTTGTTTTATGCAATGGTTGTAACCATTTAGCCAAAAAGTGGTTCATGTACAAGAATTAATGGTTATGAGTGTACCATCATGACTTTAAGTGAAGATACATGACTCTTTGCTAAAGGATGTGTCCTTCGGCTAAAAGTTGTGATGTTTCACCAAGAGACATAAGTTTTGGAAGAGTCATGATATTTTTCCAAGAGACATAACTCTTGGAAGAGTTATGACTCTTTAAAGGCACCTTTTGGTGGCCTATAAAAGGGAATTTCGTAGTTCCTTTAAGTGAGTTTTTTTCCTTTGGCTGAATACTACACTCTTCCCCCCATTTTTGAGTTGAAAACACTCCCATCTTTCAAGTCTTCATGCGTTGAATCACTCTTTCATAAAATAGTTGTTAAGCTTATTAAGAGCATTGTGTTGAACCATAATATTGCTACTTTCACAAGTTAGCAACTCTTCTGACCTTAATGTGTTGTGACGAGATCGGTCTACTCCATCTATTCCAACCATGACGAGTCAGAGAAGAAGGAGAAGCCATAGTAGGTCTCCACAAGGGAGGCAAACATTAAGCATTCAAGGAGTTATTCCACTACGTTTCAAGTTAGTATATCATCCTACCCTTCTTAGTGACATGCATAGGATCTTGTATAATTACGAAATCATGAGAATTCTTTTTTGAGTTATGATCTAAAATCAACAAAGTGTTCTACATTATCATTTAAATTCTTACAATAAACTAAAACATCATCAAAGTAAACTACCACAAATTTTCCAATGAAAGGATGCAAGACATGGTTCATATGCCTCATGAAAGTACTAGGTGCATTAGTTAAGCTAAAGGGTGTTACTAACCACTCATATAATCCATATTTAGTTTTAAAAGTTGTTTTCCAGTCTCCCCTTCTTTCATGCAAATTTGATAGTAGTCATTCTTTAAATCAATCTTATAAAATAAGCATGAGCCTTGTAATTCATTAAGCATATCATCTAATCGAGGGATAGGATGTCCATACGTAACTGTTATTTTGTTTATAGCTCCGTAATCTACATACATGTACCATGTTGGATCTTTCTTTTGGAATAAGATTACAGGAACCAAACATAAGCTAAGACTCTCTCGCACAAATCCCTTTTGCACCAAGTCATCAACTTATTGTTGTATCTCCTTTGTTTCCTTAAGATTGGCTTTATAAGTAGGTCGATTAGGTAATCTATTTGATGTTTAATGCCTCTTAAAGGGGGTAGTCCCAAGTGGTATCTCTTCGAGAAAAAGGTTCTTAAACTCCCGTAACAAATAAACAACCACACCAGGTAAAGTAGGGTTAAGGTCATTAGTACAAAAAAAACATCCTTGTATATAAGTACAAATAGTGGATGCCTTGTGAATGTAGTGCTCTTAACCTCACTTTTTTCAGCAATTATATTTAATATCTTACTTTTCTGTCTTTCTTAAACACCACTCTCTTGATTTTTCCTCTTGGCCTCACTTTCTTTTTTTGCCCTCATTTGTTGTTTTTCTTTCTTTTTCTTTTCATCTTGCTCGCTAATCTAATTTTCTCTCATTTTATTCTCACTTTCTATCCTAATCTCATCCTTATGAGCTTGCAAAGGTTTAGGAGGGGTTAGTATAATGGTTCAATTATTAAGTACAAAAGAGTTTACAGTTTGTGTACCCATCATGTCTAACCTTCCTATCAAATTGCCATGGACAACCTAATAAAATATGTATAACATGCATTGATGCTACATCATAAAAAACTTCATCTCTATATTTGCCAATAGAAAAAGACACTAAAACTTGCTTGGCCACCTTAATTTCTCCACATTCATTCAATCATTGCAACTTACATGGTTTAAGATGCCTAAAGGTATCCAAATTTAGCTTATCTAATAAAAAAGTACTAGCAAAATTAGTACAATTGCTACTATCAATAATCATTTGCAAACCTTGTTTTTAATGTGGCATTGAGTATGGAAAATGTGCTCATGTTGCTTCCCTTCATTTTTATCCTTGGTCTAAATATTTAGTGCACACCTTACAACCAGCATATATCCATGCATGGGTTCTTCAACAACATTGTCAGAATAGTCCTCCAATGGTGGCATTTAATCATCACTTGACCTAACACTCTCTACGACACCATTCTCTAACATGGTCATAGCACTTTTTTTAGACATTGATAAGCAATATATCGAAGGCTTGACACCTAAAGCACTCAATATCACGAGATTTAGAAGAAGCTTTAATTTGTTTTTGTTAGAGTAGTGCTCTAAAGGCAATCACTTTTAGCACTTTTGTACAAACTTTATTTTGATTAATAAAGTGAAAGGCAATTTTCATTAATTTGATATTTGTTTATATATGAACTAATGTCAATCTTAAATCAAATTAATGAAGTCCATGATACAAAACATAGCATGAAAGAAATCATAATAAGATCATGATAATGAGATTCCTAAAACGTGCAATTATGTTAGTATCTAAATAATCCCTAGTCATAAGATTAATACAACAGGACATTATTAATCCAGATAGACTAGCACATGTTATACTCCTTGATTTGATTAATCGGTGAATCTCATAAACTGTAAGCATGAGATGTCTAGAGTTAACATATAGATGCTTACTAAGAGTAGTAAGTACATCTGATGACCCGCTATGAGATTATCATATAGATGATCTATCAAATGTCAATGATTAATCTCATCATAGCAACGGTGCAAATTTCTTTAGACTTGAGATACTCAAGGATATCTTGGATATTAATCATGTGCTTTGACATCATTCCTTGTTACCTCAAGACGTACTCGCTCTTAGGGTGGTGATTAGGTACAACTATTGGCATTATAAGGTAATTGGGTAGCTAATAAAAGATTCACCACTTCTGATAGAAGGAGATGATACCCACGGCCTCTTGTCGGAGTCATTACTTAGGAGTCTCTGGCCAGAGCAGTTATATGTCATGAAGAGAGTCTTCAATGACTCTCTTCATGACACATAGAGTAATGAGATCCTAGGACAAGAACTAACATCACTTGAACTAGATGTGATGTAGTCAGTCTCGTGAGAGTTGACACATAGGCCAGACTCTGAACTAAGAGGGGTAGTATGATGAAAGGACGAATTGTACAGTAATTGTCTATGGAAAGGATTGTAAGTCAAAGAATTAACTATCAAAGATTTTGTGTGTTAATCCACTTATATTCAAGTAAATTGGCATCATGAAATCTTTCATGATTTGCTTCGATTAAGAGTTAATTCAAGTGGCATAAAACCATCCATGATTTGTTTAGATTAAGAGTTAAGGCTCTCGCATAAAAGATCGGATGAAAAAAGTATGTATGGCTGGTTTTAAGTAGGCCACAATTGTGGCTCATAAGCCACGAACGTGACCAAAGGCGAGGCTGTCAATTAAGTAGGTCACGATCGTCGCCAAAGACAAATGTACATAAGTGAGTTCTTCACTTATGTACAAGAGGTCTAACAAGTTTATATACACTCAAGTGAGAGAATAAGGGGTCTAGAAGAGTTTTAGAGAGAGAGAGAAGTGGTGTTGAGTTTTCTTAACATAATTTATGTAATTGTTGCTTAAATCTAATTCCATGCAAGATATTCTTGATCTGTCTCTCCATTTGAACATCTACTTGAACTCCTCAAGTTTGGTGTTCTAACTACACTTAGACACTTCTTCTTCCTCCTCCTTGCATGTTCTTGGATGATCAAGGAAGGGTTTTGTGTTTGCTACAACCCAAACAAGGAGAAGAATCAAGAAAGGAGGAGAACAAAAAGTACAAGTGTTTAAATTTCATGTTCTTATGATTTGTCTATGCATGCATGTGTGGTTCTGGATTTTCAGGGTTGTCATGCGATTGAAATTTAGATTCTGACACTTCCGCTACATTTTCATGCATATGATGCATGAATTTATGGCACCCCAATAGTGGTATCAGAGCAAGTTTATGCATGTATTAGATGATATATTAAACATGTGCAAAGTATTTGTTGGGTTGTGATTGACATGCATGTTGATTTGGAACAATTCGTATAAATTGTAGAATTTTTTCTGATTTTCTTTCACAAAAATATTTATAAGGTGTTATATCATTATTCTGTTTAAGGAAATTGCAATTGAATATTATTTGATATTTTATTTCGAATTAATATCTAGTATGTTCATATGTTAGTTTTTGGGAATTTCTGAAAAACTGAATTCATGTTCTGATTTTGAAATTTTCGTAATAAAACTAGAAAATTGTTTTTCATTTTCTTTCAAATAAATGTTTATAAGGTGTGTTATGTTTTTTTCAAAGGAAGATACAATTTAATGTCATATTCTATTTTATTACAAATTTAGTTTCAGCCTGATGCATGTATGAAGATCTGGGAAATTCTAGAAATCTGATGAACATGCATACTTGTAAATTCCATATTAATTTTATAAAAGTTGGTATTATGAATTTTATGCATGCACATGCAAGATAAGACGTTGCCACGCGTATGAGATGCATGACACTTGTTAAAGTGATTATCTTATGCATGCATGATGTAAAGTATGACTAGTGTTAGAAGTTACATAACAAGTGTCATAGACATGTGATGTGCTGGCTAATTCCACTTAGTTAATAAATAATTCCTACGAATTAGTTTCTAGAATTTTTAATTAGGCACATTTAGAATGTGTATAAGACTCTAGATTTTTCCATAATTATGAATTTGATTCAATTAATAAATCAAGCTAAAGTCAACATTGGTAAGCTTTTTGAAAGCTAATGGAGTTCACTTAATTAATGATTTATAGTGTATGTGTTTCAATTATAAGACCTTAATAAAGTTTTTATGAGAAAAGAAATGTATTATTTTGATGGTAGTA
>JAOTJB010345169.1:0-12206 GCA_027123815.1 Erythroxylum minutifolium
CTCCATTATCTTAGGTTATGTGTCGGAATGACCCACGGGCGTTCCGGTACGTACTCTAGGGTAATGGGGGGTTACAAAAACAACCTATTGCTACAATCATTAGGCACCCTCGTTGGGCAAAACAACCTGTTGGCATGGTCATTAGGCACCTTCAGTGGGCAAAACTACCTAGTAGCACGATGGCTAGGCATCTTTGGTCAGAAAAATAGCCCGTTGGGCATCTTTGGTGGGTAAAATAGCCCATAGGCACACCTTCGCTTGAAAAAATAGTCCGTTGGCACGGTCATTAGGCACATTCGGTGGAAAAAACATTACGTTGGTACTGTGGCTTGGCACCTTCGATGGGTAGAAAAGTTCGTTTGTACAGTCACTAGGCACCCTCGAAGTGAGAAAAATAGTCCATTGGCACACCTTTGGTGAGTAAAATAGTCCATTGTCACAGTTGTTAGGCACATTTGGTAGAACATTTGGCCCATTAGCACACTTTCGGTGGGCAAAACAACCCGTTGGCACACCTTCGGTGGCAAAATAACCTGTTGGCCCCCCTTCACTGGGAAAAATAGTCTGTTGGCATGGTCTCTAGGCACATTTAGGGGGAAAAAAATCCATTGGCACGATGGCTAGGCACCTTTGGTGGGCAAAACAATCGATTGATATGGTCGCTACACACCTAGGAAGGCTAAACAGCCTATTGGTATGGTCTCAAGACACCTTTGTTAGGTAAGATAGCTCGTTGGCACGACCACTGGCATAATCGGTGGGCAAAACAATCCATTGGGCACCTTCAGTGCGTAAAACAGCCTATTGACACAGTTGTCGGGCACCTTCAAAAATAGCCCATTCATAGGGTTACTATGTACCCTCGGTGGGAAAAACATCCCATTGACACAGTCACTATAAACCTTGGTTGGGCAAATTATCCCGTTGTCGTGGTCACTAGGTACCTTCAGTTGGCACGATCGCTAGACAACTTTTGTGGGAAAAAACAACTAGTTGGCTCACCTTCGGTAGGCAAAATGGTTCTTTGGCATGATCGTTAGGTATATTTAATGGAAAAAAATCTATTGGCACAGTGGCTAGTTACCTTCGGTGGGAAAAATAGTCCATTGGAATGGTCGTTAGGTAGTTTAGTTGGCAAATAAGATGTTGGCACGGTTGCTAGGTGCCTTCGATAAGAAAAATAGCCTATTGGTACACCTTCGGTGGGCGAAACAGTCCATTGGCACCACTGCTAGGCACCACTGCTAGGCACCATTGATGGGAAAAACAACAAGTTGGCATGGTCACTAGGCACCTTAGGTGTGATAAACAACCCATTAGGTACCTTCGGTACGTAAAATAACCGATTGGCACGGTGGCTAGACAACTTTGATGGGGAAAACAGCCCCTTGGGTAACTTCAATTGGTAAAACAGCCCCTTGGCATAGTTGCTAGAGAGGAAAAATAGAAAGTTGCCCACCTTCGATGGGTAAAAAAACCTTTTGACACGATCACTAGGCATCCTCGTTGGGCAAAACAACCTGTGGGCATGGTCGTTAGGCACCTTTAATGGGCAAAATCACTAGGCACCTTCAGTGGGTAAAACAGCTCGTTGGCTCAGTCGTTAGGTAGTTCAATGGCTAAAACAACCTGTTGGTATGGTTACTAGGCACCCTCGATGAGAAAAATAGTCCATTGACACACCTTTAGTGGGCAAAACAGTCCATTGGCATAGTCATTAGGCACCATCGATTGGCTAAACAACCAGTTGGCATGGTCGCTAGGCACCTTTAGTGGGATAAACAACTTATTGGGCACCTTTGGTGGGCAAAACAGCCCGTTGACATGGTGGCTAGGCATCTTTGGTAGGAAAAACAGCCCATTGAACAACTTCAATTAGTTAAACAACCCATTGGCACAGTCGCTAGGCATCATCGATGGGCTAAACAACTAGTCGGCATGGTTGCTAGGCACCTTTGGTGGGATAAACAACCCATTGGGTGTGTTCAATTGTCCAAATAGTCCATTGGCATGGTCGCTAGGCACCCTTGATGAGAGAAATAGTTCGTTGGCACACCTTTAGTGTAAAACAGTCCATTGCCACAGTCATTAAGCACATTTGGTGGAAAAAATGGCTTGTTGGCACACCTATGGTATGATCGCTAGGAACTTTTGGTGGGAAAAACAGCCTTTTGGCACACCTTTGATGGGAAGAAAAGCCCGTTGGCACACCTTTGCTTGGAAAACAGTCCATTGGCACACCTTTGCTTGGAAAACTGTTCGTTGGCACAGTTTCTATGCATATTCGATGGAAAAAACAATCCGTTGACACGATGGCTAGTCACCTTCGATGGGAAAAACAATTCAATGGCATGGTCCCTATACACTTTGGGTGGGAAAAATAGCTCATTGCCATGGTCGGTAGACACCTTTGTTAAGTAAGATAGCCTATTGGCACATTCACTAGACACAATCGTTGGGCAAAATAACTCGTTGGGCACCTTCGATGGGTAAAGTAACTAGTTGATATAGTCGTTAGGCACAGCCATTGGGAACCTTTAGTGGGCAAAATAGCTCATTCGCATGGTCGTTAGGAACCCTTGGTGTGCAAAACAGCCTATTACCAAGGTCATTATGCACCTTGGGTGGGCAAAACAGCCCGTTTGTAAGGTCACTGGGCACCTTCGGTTGGCACAGTTGCTAGAAAACTTTGGTGGGAAAAACAGCAAGATGGCACACCTTTGGTGGCAAAAACAGTCAGCTGACACAGTTTGTAGGCACATTCAGTGGAAAAAACAATTCGTTGGCACAGTGGCTAGGCACCTTTGGTGGGAAACCAGTTCGTTGCCATAGTTGCTAGGCACTCTTGGTGAGAAAATAGTCCGTTGGCACACATTCAGTGGGCGAAACCGTCCATTGGCATAGTCCTTCAGTGGATAGCAAGTTGGTATGGTTGCCAGGCATCTTTGGTGGGAAAAACAACCCGTTGGCACACCTTTCATGGGAGAAATAGCCTATTGGTACTCCTTTGCTGGGGAAAACAATCTGTTGGCAGAGTCTCTATGCACATTCAATGGAAAAAACAGTCTGCTGGCATGGTGGCTAGGCATCATTAGTGGGCGAAACAGCTCGTTGGCATGGTCATTAGATAACTTTATTAGGTAAGATAGCCTGTTGACACAGTCACTAGACACAATCGGTGGGTAAAATAACCCTTTGGGCACCTTCGGTGGGTAAAACAGCCCGTTGACACAGTTGCTAGGTATAGTCGGTGGCAAATAGCCCATTGGGCACCTTCGATGGGCAAAATAGCTCGTTCATATGATCGCCAGGTACCCTCGGTGGGCCTAATAGCCCATTGACACGGTGACTATGCACCTTGGTTAGGCAAAATATCCTATTAGCACCATCACTAGGCACCTTCAGTTGGCACGGTTGCTAGACAACTTTTATGGGAAAAACAGCCAGTTGGCACACCTTCGGTGGGAAAACAGTCCGCTAGCACGGTCATTAAGCACATTCGGTGGGAAAAACAATTCGTTGGCACAGTGGCTAGGTACCTTCGGTGCAAAAACAGTCTATTAACATGGTCGTTAGGCAATTGAGTGGGCAAAACAACCTTTTAACATGGTTGCTAGGCACCCTCGATGAGAAAAATAGTCTATCGGCACATCATTGGTGGGCAAAATAGTCCATTGGAATAGTAGCTGGGCATAATCGATAGGCAAAACAACCTATTGGCAAGGTCGCTAGGCAGCTTTGGTGAGGTAAACAGCACTTTGGACATCTTCGGTTGGTAAAATAACCCGTTGGCAAAGTGGCTAGGTACCTTCGGTGGGAAAAACAACTAGTTGGGAACTCCAGTTGGTAAAACAGCCCATTGGCACGGTTGCTAGGCACCTTTGCTGGGAAAAACATAAAGTTGGCCATCTTCGGTGGGCAAAATAGCCCGTTTGCACAGTCGCTAGGCACCCTTATTAGGAAAACAACCTGTTGGCGTGACCGTTAGGCACCTTTGGTAGTAAAACACCCCGTTGATATGGTGACCAGGCACCTTCGGTTAAAAAAGCAGCCCATTGGGCACCTTTGACGAGTAAAACAGCCTACTGGCACACCTTCGTTGTGCAATACAGTCCATTGGCATGGTTGCTAGGCACATTCTGTGGAAAAACAATCCCTTGGCACGGTGGCTATGTACCTTCAGTGGGCAAAACCGTCCATTGGAACCGTTGTTAGGCACATTTGGTGGAAAAATGGCCAGTTGGCACACCTTTGGTGAGGAAACCAACACGTTGGCACACCTTCTGTGGGCAAAATAGCATAAAGGTACGGTCGCTCGGCACTTTTGGTGGGAAAAACAGCCCATTGGCACACCTTTGGTGAAAAAATAGCCTATTGGCACACACTTATTGGGCAAAACAGTCCGTTAGCACGGTCTCTAGGCACATTCGGTGAAAAAAATCAATTGGCACAGTGGCTAGGCACCTTCGAAGGGCAAAACAATCCATTGGCATAGTCGCTATGCACCTGGGGTGGGCAATACATCCCATTGACATGGTCTCTAGATAGCTTGTTTAGAAAAATAGCCCATTGGCACAGTTTCTAGGAACCTCTAGTAGGCAAAACAACCCATTGGCACGGTATCTAGGCACCCTCGGTAGGCAAAACAGCATGTTGGCATGATTTTAAGGCACCTTTGGTGGGAAAAATAGCCCATTGGCATGGTGGCTAGGCATCTTCGGTGGGAAAAATAGCCCGTTGGAATACCTTCGATGCAAAAAATAGCCTATTTTTTTAGGCAAAACAGTCCATTGGTAGGGTTTCTAGGCACATTCGGTCAAAAAAATCAGTTGGCACAGTGGCTAGGCACCTTCGGTGGGCAAAACAATCCATTGGCATAGTCGCTATGCCCCTTGGGTGGGCAAAACATCCTGTTGACATGGTCTCTAGACACTTTTGTTCAGAAAAACAGCCTGTTGTTACAGTTTTTAGGAACCTCTAGTAGACAAAACGACCCATTGGCATGGTATCTAGGCACCGTCGGTGGGCAAAACAGCATGTTGGCATGGTTTCGAGGCAACTTTGGTAGGGAAAACATCCCTTAGCATGGTGTCTAGGCATCTTCGGTGGGAAAAACAGTCCATTGGCACAGTCGCTAGGCACCAACAGTGGGCAGCACAACCCGTTGGCATGGTCGCTAGACACCTTCGATAGGCAAAACAACCCATTAGGCACCTTCGGTGGGTAAAACAACCCATTGGGCACCCACGGTGGGTAAAACAACTGGTTGGCATGGTCGCTTGACACCTTCAGTGGGTAATACAGTCAGTTAGCATGGTCGCTAGGTACCTTCAACGAGCAAAACAACCCACTGGGCACCTTTAATGAGAAAAATAGCTCGTTGGGCACCCTCGGTGGGTAAAACAACCTGTTGACATGGTCACTAGACACCTTCGGTGGGTAAAACAGCCCATTGGCACCTTGCCTAGGCCCCTTCAATCGGTAAAACAGCTAGTTGGCACGATCATTAGGCAGTTCAGTGGGCAAAATAGCCTGTTGGCATAATTGCTAAGCACTCTCGATGAGAAAAATAGTCCGTTGGCACAACTTCGGTGGGCAAAGCAGTCCATTAGCATAGTCTCTAGGCACCATTGATGGGCTAAACAACCAGTTGGCATCGTCGCTAGGCACCTTCGGTGGGATAAACAGCCCATTGGGCACCTTCAGTGGGCAAAACAGCCTGTTGACATGGTGGTTATGCATCTTCGATGGTCTCTAGGCATTATTAATGGCAAAAACAACTTATTGGGCACCTTTGATGAGTAAATTAGTCCATTAACAAGGTCAATAAGCACCCTCGATGAGAGAAATAGTCCGTTGGCACACCTTCGGTGTAAAACAGTCCATTGCTATAGTGACTAGGCATATTTGGTAGAAAAGAATGGTGCATTGGCACACCTTCAGTGGGTAAAATACCCATTGGCACACCTTTGGTGGGCAAAATAGCTCATTGGTATGGTCGTTAGCCACCTTTGGTAGGAAGAACAGCCCGTTCGCACACATTAGGTGAGAAAAATAGCCCATTGGCATACCATTGCTTGGAAAAATAATCCATTGGCACTATCTTTACACACATTCGGTAGAAAAATAGTCCATTGGCATGGTGACTAGGCACCTTCGGTGGGTAAAACAATCCATCGACATGGTCGCTATACACCTTGGGTGGGCAAAATAGCCCAATGACATGGTTTGTAGACACCTTTGTTGGGTAAGACAGCCTATTGGCACGGTCACTAGATACAATTGATGGCCGAAATAACTTGTTGGGCACCTTTAGAGGGTAAAATAGCCCGTTATCATAGTCGTTATGCACAATTGGTGGGAAAAATAACCTATTGGGCACCTTTAGTGGGTAAAATAGTTAGTTCGCAAGGTTGTTAGGTACCCTCGGTGGGCAAGACAACCCATTTCAAAGGTCACTATGCACCTTGGTTGGGTAAAACATCCCGTTGGCACAATCGCTAGGCACCTTCAGTTGGTACGGTCACTAGACAACTTTGGTGGGAAAAATAGCCAGTGGGCACACATTCGATGGGCAAAATAGTCCATTGACATGGTTGCTAGGCACATTCAGTGGAAAAAAACAATCAGTTGGCATGGTGGCTAGCCACCTTCAGTGGGAAAACAGTCCATTGGCATTGTCGTTAGGTAGTTCAATGGGCAAAACAGCCTCTTGGCATGGTTGCTAGGCATCCTCGATGAGAAAAATAGTCCATTGGCATACCTTTGGTGAGTGAAAAATTCCATTGGTACAGTCCCTAAGCACCATCAATGTGCTAAACAACCAAATGGCATGGTCCCTAGGCACCATCAATGGGCTAAACAACCAAATGGCATGGTCACTAGGAACCTTCGGTGGGATAAACAACCCATTGCGCACCTTTAGTGGGCAAAACAGCCAGTTCGCATGGTGGTTACATACCTTTGGTGGGAAAAACAATCCGTTGGGTAGCTTCAGTTAATAAAATAGGCCGTTGGCGCAGTCGCTAGGCACCATAGATGGGCTAAGCAAACCTGTTGGTATGGTCGTTAGGCACCTTCGGTGGGAAAAATAGCTCTTTGGCATGGACATTATGCACCGTCGATGAGAGAAATAGTTTGTTGGCACACCTTCGGTGTAAAACAGTCCATTTTCACAGTCACCAGGCACATTTGGTGGAAGAAATGGCCTATTGGCACACCTTTAGTAGGCAAACCAACCCGTTGGCACACCTTGGGTGGGCAAAATAGCACGTTGGTATGGTCGCTAGGCACCTTTGGTGGGAAAAATAGCCCGTTAGCATACTTTTGGTCAGAAAAAGAGCTTATTGGCACACCTTTGCCAGGAAAAATAGTCTATTGGCACGATCTATATGCACATTCGGTGGAAAAAACAATCTGTTGGCTTGGTTTTCTTTAAAAAAATCCATTGTAATGGTCACTATGCACCTTTGGTGGGAAAAACAACCTATTGACACGGTTGTTAGACTCCTTTGATGGGTAGGACAGCTTGTTAGCACGGTCACTAGACACAATCGGTGGGCAAAAAACCCGTTCGGCACCTTTGACGTGTAAAACAGCACATTGGCATAGTCATTAGGCCCAATTGGTGGGTAAAATAACTCATTTGCATGGTGGCTAGGTACCCTCGGTGGGCAAAGCAACCTATCGACACGGTCACTATACACCCTGGTTAGGCAAAACAGCCTGTTGTTATGGCCACTATGCATATTCGGTTGGCATGGTCGCTCGACAACTTTCGTGGGAAAAACAACTAGTTGGCATACCTTTGGTTGGCAAAACAGTCTATTGGCAAGGTCGCTTGGAATATTCGGTGGAAAAAACAATCCATTGGCACAGTGGCTAGGCACCTTCGATCGGTAAAACAGTCCGTTGGCATAGTCGTTAAGCAGTTCAGTATGTAAAACATCCTGTTGACACAATTGATAGGCACCTTTGATGAGAAAAACAATCCATTGGCACGTCATTGATAAGCAAAACAGTCCATTGGAACAATCGATGGGCACCATCGATAGGCAAAAAAACTTGTTGACATGGTCGCTAGGCACCTTTTGTGAGATAAACAACCCATTGGGAACCTTCGGTAGGCAAAATAGCCCATTGGTAAGGTTGTTAGGCACCCTTGTTGGGCAAAACAACCTACTGGCAAGATCATTAGGCACCTTCGGTGGTTAAAATAGCCCGTTGGCACAGTGCCCAGGCACCTTCGGTTGAAAAAATAGCCCGTTGGGTGTCTTTGGTGGATGAAACGGCCCGTTGGCACACCTACGATCAGTAAAATAGTCCGTTGACAGGGTCGCTTGGCATATTCGGTGGAAAAGCAATCCGTTGGTATGGTGGCTATAAACCTTTGGTGGGCAAAACAACCCATTGGCATACCTTCTGTGGGCAAAATGGCATGTTGGTATAGTCGCTAGGCAACTCTGATGGGAAACATAGCCTGTTGGCACACCTTCACTAGGTAAAATAGTCCACTCGCACGGTCTGTAGGCACATTTGGTGGAAAAATCCATTAGCACAGTGGCTAGACATCTTTGATTGGAAAAGCAATCCATTGGCATGGTTGCTACATACCTGGGCTGGGCAAAACAACCTGTTGGAACGGTCTCTAGACACCTTTATTAGGTAAGACAACATATTGGCACAACCACTAGGTATAATCGGCGGGCAAAACAACCTATTGCCCACCTTCGATGGGTAAAACAGCTTGTTGACACAATCTCTTGGCATCTTCGGCCTGATAAATAGCCCGCTCACACGTTTGTTATGTACCCTTGGTGGGAAAAACAACCCATTGACAAGGTCACTATGGACCTGGGTTGGGTAAAACAGCCCGTTGTCATGGTCACTAGGCATCGTATGTTGGCACGGTCGCTAGACAACGTTTTTGGGAAAAACAACTAGTTATCACACATTTGGTGGGCAAAACAGTCCGTTGGCACGGTCACTCAGCATATTCGGTGGAAAAAACAATCCATTGGCACAGTGGCTAGGCACCTTCAGTGGGCAAAACAGTCCGTTGGCATGGTCATTGGACAGTTTAGTTGGCAAAAGAGCCTGTTGACACGGTTGCTAGGCACCCTCGATGAAAAAAATAGTTTGTTGGCACACCTTTGGTTGGTGAAGCAATCCATTGGCACAGTTGTTAGGCACCATCAATGGGGAAAACAACGAGTTCGCATGATCCTTAGGCACCTTCAGTGTGATAAATAGCCATTTGGGCACCTTCAGTGGGCAAAATAGTCCGTTGGCATGGTGGGTAGGCACCTTCAGTTGGAAAAATAGCCCCTTGAGTAACTTTAGTTGGTAAAACAACCCCTTGGCAAGCTCGCTAGGCACCTTCGTGGGAAAAATAGAAAGTTGCCCAACTTTGGTGGGTAAAACAACTTGTTGGCAAGGTCACTAGCCACCCTTGTTGGGTAGAACAACCCATTGGCATGGTAGTTAGGCACATTTAGTGAGCAAAATACCCCATTGGCAAGGTGGTTAGGCGTCTTTGATAAAAAAATAGCTCGTTGGGCATCTTCGGTGGGTAAAACAGCCCTTTGGCACACCTTTGCTGGGAAAAACAATCCGTTGGCACATTTACTAGGCACATTAGGTGGAAAAAACAGTTCGTTGGCACTATAGCTAGGCACCTTCAGTGGGCAAAATGTTCATTGGCATAGTCGCTAGGCACATTTGGTGGAAAAATGGCCCATTTGTACACCTTTGGTGGGCAAAACAGTCCATTGGCATACATTTGGTGGGCAAAATAGCACTTTGGTATGGTCACTAGGCACCTTTGGTCGGAAGAACAGCCCGATGGCATACCTTCGGTGGGAAAAATAGCTAGTTGGCACACCTTCGCTGGGCAAAAGAGTCCATTGACACAATCTCTGGGTACATTTGGTGGAAAAAACAATCCGTTGACACAGTGGCTAGTCGTCTTTGGTGGGCAAAACAATCTATTGGCATGGTCGCTATGCACCTTGAGTGGGCCAAACAACCCATTGGCATGGTTACTAGACAACTTTGTTGGGAAAAACAGCCTATTGGAACAGTTGCTAGGAACCTTTGGTGGGCAAAACAACATGTTAACACGATATCTAGGCGCCTTGGGTGGGCAAAACAACATGTTGGCATGGTTCTTAGGCACCTTTAGTGGGTAAAACAGCCTATTAGTATGGTGGTTAGGCACCTTCGGTGGGAAAAACATCTCATTAGGCACCCTCGATGGGTAAAACAGCCCATTGGCATAGTCACTAGATACCTTCGGTGGGTAAAACAGCTGATTGGCATGGTCGCTAGACACCTTCGGTGGGTAAAATAGTCGATTGGCATGGTCGCTACATACCTTCGACAGGCAAAACAACCCATTGGCCACTTTCAGTGGGAAAAATAGCTCGTTGGACACCCTTGGTGGGTAAAATAACCCATTGGCATGGTCATTAGACACCTTCGGTGGGTAAAACAACCTATTGGCACATTGTCTTGGCCTCTTCAGTGGGTGAAACCGCTCATTGGCACGGTGGAAAAAACAATCGGTTGGCACGAAGGCTAGGCTCCTTTGGTGGGCAAACCAATTCCATTAGCATGGTCACTATGCACCTTAGGTGGGCAAAACAGTCCGTTGCCACCATCATAGGAACCTTTGTTGGGTAAGACAGTCTGTTGACACAGTCACTAGACACAATTGGTGGGCAAAATAACCCGTTGGGCAACTTTAATGGGTAAAATAGCCCGTTGGCATAGTCATTAGGCATAATCAGTGGGTAAAATAAGCCATTGGGCACCTTTCTTACGGTCGCTAGGTACCTTAAGTGGGCAAAACGACCCATTGCCAAAGTCACTATGCACCTTGGTTGGGCAAAATAGCTCGTTGGCACAGCTGCTAGGCACCTTCAGTTGGCACGGTCGCTAGATAACTTTAGTGGGAAAAATAGCCAATTAGCACACCTTCAGTGGGCAAAACAGTCCGTTGGCACGGTCACTAGGCACATTCGGTAGAAAAAACAATTCGTTGGCATGGTAGCTAGGCAAATTCAGTCAGAAAATAGTCTGTTGGCACTGTTGTTAGGCAGTTTAGTAGGCAAAATAGCCTGCGGGCACAGTTGCTAGGCACCCTCGATGAGAAAAATAGTGCAATGGCACACCTTCGATGGGTGAAATAGTCCATTGGCACAGTCGCTAGGCACGATCGATGGGCTAAACAACCTTTTGACATGGTCGCTACGCACCTTCGGTGGGATAAACAACCCAATGGGCACCTTCGATGGGCAAAATAGCCTATTGGCATGGTGGCTAGGCATCTTCAATGGGAAAAACATCCTGTTTGCTAACTTCAATTTGTAAAATAGCCCGTTGGCACCATCGATGGGCTAAACAGCCAGTTGGCATGGTCGCTAGGCACCTTCGATGGGATAAACAACCCATTGGGCTCCTTCGGTGGGCAAAGCAGTTCGTTGGCATGGTCGCTACGCACCCTTAATGAGAGAAATAGACCGTTGGCATACCTTTGAGATAAAACAGTCCATTGCCACAATCACTAAGCACATTTGGTGGAAAAAATGGCTAGTTAGCATGCCTTTAGTGGACAAAACAACTCGTTGGCATACCTTCGGCAGGAAAAATAGCACGTTGGTATAGTTATTAGGTACCTTTAGTGGGAAAAATAGCCCGTCGGTACACCTTTACTGTGAAAAACAGTTTATTGGCACTGTCTCTATGCACATTTGGTGGAAAAAACAATCTATTGGCACTATGACTAGGCACTTTTGGTGGGCAAAACAATCTATTGGCATGGTCGCTATGCACCTTGGGTGGGGAAAACAAGCCTATTCGCACAGTCGTTAGACATCTTTGTTAGGTAAGACAACCTGTTGGTATGGTCACTAGACACAATCAGTGGGCAAAACAACCCATTGGGTACCTTCTGTGGGTAAAAAAACCCATTGGCTCAGTCACTAGGCACAATTAGTGGGCAAAATAGCTCATTCATACGATAGCCTTTAGTGGGCAAAACATCCTGTTGACACAGTCACTATGTACCTTGTTTGGGAAAAATAGCCCATTGGCACTGTCGCTAGGCACCTTTGGTTGGCACAGTCGCTAGACAACTTTGGTGGGAAAACAGCCAGTTGGTACACCTTCGATGGTCAAAACAGTTCATTGGCATGGTTGCCAGG
>JAOTJB010345177.1:0-12206 GCA_027123815.1 Erythroxylum minutifolium
AAAGTCCGCTTGTGTGTGGAGTTGAGTGCCATTAGACAATAAGGAGACAATTCAGTTAATAGATTTCCTTAATTGGAAAGCTCTATGAAAGAAAGCAGAATTCCTATCACCTTCTACTAGCTATAAATTCCTGGACCTTTGCTTCCACAAAGAATAATTAATCTCAACTATTTTGGTGTGATTAGAAGAGGCTTAAAATTCATAATATTAAAATAAGGGATTGTTTGGCACCATATACAGGCCATTTTGTGCCTTATTAAGTGCTTTTTTGGTAATGTTTGAGAAGTGACGAATGTTGCCAATATTAGCTCCATAGAAGATTTTGATTTCATCTTTAATGCTGCTGAGTTTTTTGGCATACAAAAATTTCTTAAAACTCGTGATGATTGAGCTCATACCTTTCTTGATGGTATCTTTAAATCCTTTAATACTCAACAAGAAGTTATTTAGTCTGAAGGGGTGTCTAATTGGAGGTT
The DNA here is from genome assembly GCA_027123815.1 of Erythroxylum minutifolium. NCBI lineage: Eukaryota > Viridiplantae > Streptophyta > Magnoliopsida > Malpighiales > Erythroxylaceae > Erythroxylum > Erythroxylum minutifolium. Next base: position 477 of record JAOTJB010345177.1, read on the forward strand.
TTAGTAAGTATGAGAAAATTAAAATAAAAGAATGGTTAGATATACTCAGATTTGGAAAGAAAGCATAAGAATTAAGGAAAGATTGTGTCCATTTAGAATTAGACACAACTTCTTACTCAAGAAAGTAGTGTCTTTAAGTTTGTTACGCCAAGTGAAATAATTTCTACCTCTTGGATGATCAGTGACATTAATAACATCGATGCAATTTTTTAAATTCTTCACATAGAGGTCTGTTTGAATAATTCCTATTAGCTTTATTAATATGTCTAGTGGCATTGAAATCACTAAGTAGGAGCCATGGAGATCTAATACTTTGATGGATATACTTAAACGTATTCCAGTGAGAAATTCTATAATAAACATGATTAAAATAATAGATAATTGAAATTTCAAGAAGGAGGTTTTTAGTGAGCATTTTGATTTCCAGATATATGATTTGATCATTGATGGATGAATTAAGAAGTCGCAGCAAATCAGAGTTGTAGAAAACTAAAATTTTCCCATTAAGATGAGTATTTAAATTAGTAATAGCCTTCCAAATGCTAGAGAATAAGGTAAGGATGGCACAATGATTGTGATTCTGTCTGGTTTCCAAAATACCAAGAACATATATGTTATTCATATTAAAAAACTTTGAATAGCTTGTTACTTACCAGGGAATTCAACCCCTTAATATTCTATAAAAAGAATATCATTTTTTCATAATAGAAGAACCAAGGTTCTTCTTTCTACTTGATTTTCTTCTAGAGGTTAGTTGAAACCCTTCTTCAAGTGGGGAGGTAAGAATGGGTTTAATGCAAGGTAATATAAACTCTAGAAGTGTATCTATAGTAGTTGGGTTAGAAGCACAAAAGGATTCAATACAAGGTAATGAACATTCTACAGGTGAATCTGTAGTAAGCAATTTTGAGTCACTCTTTAAATTGGGTTTGCAAATTCTAATATCTGAAATGGTATTACAAGAGGGTGAAGTTCTACCGAGGTTCTCCTCAGAAGGTTCTATGCTTGGTGAATCATAAGGATTATTGGACATATGTGATGAGGTTATGGTATCGATATTGGCATTGTCAAATGCTTGGAGGCTCTCAAATTGGTTCTGATCCACAGTTTCTTACATCAATTTTGAAAAGATGCCAATGATGAGTATTTTTCTTGTATGTTTTCAGACTTCTTTAGGTTTCATGTTAGGGAGTTTCCAATCATAAGTAACGTTGACTTTATCTTCAACTAGCTCTAAATTTTCATTGTATTTCATTAAGGGAATTTTCTCAAGTAAATTAGTGATAGTGTCAACAGTTATACATACTCTTGTAAAATTGATTCTCTTTATTTCTATAGTGTCTTGATCCAAGCACAAAGGTCTCCTAAAAAAGCTTGCAAGATGTATTAAACCTTTTGTATTCCAATATTCTAATGGTGTTTTATGGATGCATATCCATAATGGTATATTGGTTAATTTAACTTCATCAAAGCTGACTCTTAGTCTCCATGACTGAATGAGGAAAGGCTTGTTGAAAAGTTGCCAAGGTCTAGCCTTAATCACATTGGTGACATAAATAGTGGTATTAAATTTGAAGAAAAAGATGTTTTCTTTATTCAGAATGAATCAATCAAACCATATTATTTCCAGTTACTCCAAGCCTAAGTTTTCATAGTAGTAAAGGACACCTTTTTATCAAGGAAGAAGCCTACCAATGTGGATTGCCACTTCTGGACTCCAATTTGAAGGATAGATACTGGAGGAGAAACTATAAGTCTGTCAGTTGAAGGGTTGGGGACAGTAGGATAATTTGACATCAAGGTTGAGGTTACTTACCATTTGCACCCAAATGTGTTTGGTGTGAGCAGAAGGAACATTTAGGAATTCAGGTTTGTTTTGAAAAGCAGGGGAGGATTTGAGGTGTTTGAGGTGTTACGAAGGTGACTAGAGTGGAGGGTGTGAATGGAAGAAATAATTCAAACAAAAGGAGGGGCATGTTAGAACTGCAGGGTAAAAGCACTAACTGTTGGATAAAGAAGTAAGGAAGAAAGGAAATGGTTTAGGATTTAAGACAAGTTTAAAGTTGAAAGAGTGATATATAGAAAGGAAAAAGCAAAAGATTAATAGGCTAAAATGAAAGGGTTGGAGTGAAGAAGAAGCACCTGTAGCTAACTACAAGGCTAATGAGTTGGTCATAAGAGGAAGCAAGAGCTGAAAGGCACCAAAATGTAGAGGCTAGAGAAAGAAAACAATCAAAGATTAGCAACTAGTAGCTATTATCTCCATCTTTAGCTACTGTTCACTCCATCTTCAAGCTCTGATAGAATATCAATAAGAGAGAATATAAAATAAGAATATCAACTAGAAAATAAGAAAAAAATAAGACTAAGATATCATTGTCATGAGTCTTGAATCTTGAATCTTGAATCTTGAATCTTTGATATTTCTTATTCAATCCTTATCTATCTTTCAAGATTAACTTGTTCTTGATACATAACCAATATGGAATGGCTTTGAAATGACTTTTCCAATTATCTCCTGGCCAAAAAGAACCTCTTTCTTTTCTTCATCCTTTCTTTAAATCTAAAGCCTTAATTTTTAATGAGTAAAACAACCCCAGTATAGGTTTGTGTTTCTAGCCATATTATGTTTAGCGTATTCTATAACTTTTTTAGAGATCTTAACGCTGACACATGACCTATACAAGAACATGTAAGTATTGTGTTACTTGATCAATGTACCAATATGGGGATGTTTAGGGCTACAAAGGATAAGTAAAATTAACCATCTTAGAACATGTCCTTAACATGGTAGCATATAGGTGCTGTGTTCTTGGGTTCTTCTTCAATTCTTCTACGTTTGTTCTAAATTGACCCAATTCTTCTTAAAATCAACTCCTTTTCCTTGAAAAGGTAGAAATAAGATATGAAACAAAAATACTTCTCATTTTAAGTACTAGATCCTTCAATAGTATCCAAAACATAAACAATATGTTATAAAAATAATGCATGTCTACAATACAACAAACTCGCCCACATATAAGCAAAATAATTATATCATTCAATCTTAAATAAGAAATAATTTCAAAAACATATCAAGAAAAAACATATGACAATAAAGATTTTTTATCACTCATTCAAACATAAGGATCATTACAATGCTAAATAACTAACTACTTATATTAATTTACAAGTTGGCTCAACTCACCTTAACTTCTAAACAAATTCAAAACTCTTACTAATAAGACATGAATTTAAACAAAACAAGAGCATTAGAAGATTGTTTGAAAAGTCATGTAGTCTCTTTATGCAAGAGTGAACACTTTATTATGAATACCCTAGATGACTCAACTAGGTCACTATCTCAAATGGCTATTAGTACCACTTTTTAAATTCAACTTTTTTATCATTATAAAGCCAACAAAGTGAATTATTTATGCTCATTTGTTCACATAAATTTTAGTTTTACTTTTTTTATCTAGGATAATGAAAATGTTCAAAAGAAGTCAAAATTACTTGATGCATGCGAATTTAATATAAAGAATATCATAATACTCATTAAGTATTCATTCTTTAAATTCATAAAGCAAATTAAATTCACTTATCCATCAATACTCATAACTAGTTATGTAGACTTTTCAAATAATCAAAATAATCAAATTTGAAATGAATTGTTTGCATTTAATATGCTTTTAGTTTAGTCTTTTGTAATGAATTATCTCCTTTGTAGCTTATGGTGGTATATTAATAAAAATAAAATATTATCAACTAATATTGCAGAGCTCTACCATTTGTATGGCTTGTAAGATCTCCATTATAATGGGTGTGGAAATGGTTGCTATAGTCAAGTTAAGGTGATCAATAGGCACTTTAAGCTCTGTTGCTAGTCTCGTAATGACTGAGTTACTACTGATAATGTCAAAATTGACCCAATAGAGGTATCCTTAGATAATATGGATACAAAAATATCAAGGTATGTCCTCTTCCTTTAATATATACAGTATATTAAAAAGAGATCCTTATAACTCACCACACCTATACTCTTCCTCTTAGCACAAAGAGAGTGTACTAAGAACTTCTGCATATACCATGTCATAGGAATCGGACTCACGATGCCTTGAATTTTGTGCGATAATAAGGGTAAAAAGTAGTTATGGATTGTTAGTAGCTTTTTAAATTAGTGTCTGGCTAGTACCAATCTAATAAGGTCCAATTAGGCATCTATGGTCCGTGTAGTATAGCTTGATATAGAGCCTAAGCTGAATGTAGTTAAGGTTATAGTCCATGCCTCCCAATTTAAACTTGAGGACAAAATTATCCTTTTATGGCACCTTAGTGTTGTTGATCTCCAAAATGCATATGAACTCTAGAATTAACTATTGGTAGACTACCTTTTAGATGTAGAAGAAGTCGTCATTTGTCAAATTATATAATTTCACGTACTTCATCAACCAAATCTACCTCTCTCAAAATGTTCGAGTATATAAACCTTAGTTCCTTGAACTTTTGTATGTTGAAAGATTGATATTACCTTTTTTACATCTCAATATTAAAATGGATAGTGAATGGTCTAGTTACTCTTGAGGCTTATATGGAACTTATGGCTTAGCTATTGCAGTTAGAGGTGGTTGTGTTAGTGGTTATAGTGTCTATGGTTTCTCAGTGCCTATATCCTAGGAGTAGTAACTTGTGATGTAGAGGCAGAAGCATTTACTCTATCCTTCTTGCAAGGAAGTAATACTATAGGTCTCTTTGGAGGTCAGTATGGTCCTATCCTTGCCAAAATGTAAACTTCTAAAAAAATGAAACATAAATGAACACTTAAACACTAACTTTTTTCATCACACGTAGATAAGTGTAAAGCAATATAATATGAAATGAAATAATGTATCACTAAATGATGTATCAATATAGCCTATAACAGTCCTATATTTGTGTTTCCATTATTTAGATAGATTGTAATCATAACTTAACATAGAGATTTCAACTCCTGGAAAACTAACCTTGATCTAGAAACTATACTAACTAACCATACAATTTAAACACACTAAAGTAGCCAAATTAATTTTTATAAGTATCTTCGATCATAAATAACACATATGGTTTATAATTCCTCTAATTCATTTTTGTAACACCCTCAAAATCGTGTAAAATGGATATTTAATTAGCAATAAGGACAAAATACAATTAGGAACTCTAATAATCTAAAATAAATTAAAATACTGAAATTAAGAGTGTGGGGAGGAAGATGTTTGGATGAAACTAAAAATATGGTGAACAAAAAGTGAAAATAAATATTTAGTTATTGAAGGCCAAGGAGATTGGAAATTACTTTTAAAACTTAATAGGAATTTGAAATTTTAGAGAAAATATATGATTGAGGTGGTTAGAAATAAAGAAACATAGCCTTAACATGCCTTCTATAAGGTGAAACATGACCTTTACGTGATACTATATAGGTGGTGTGTTAAGGAAATACACGAACTTATGTTGCATTATATGAGAGCATGTATCAAGAATAAGAGCAATATAAGAATTACACTATTAAGTTCATAATAGAATACAAGGTTTGCATAATATGGACATGGTCTCATGTTGTTTGAATTAAATGTACAAAAAACTCTAAGTAAAAAAATGAGGTTGATAAAAAGGGTGTGTGGGTACCGTGTTCAATGAAGGTACATTTTTTTCCTTTTAACTTGTAAACGCAGCCTTAACACAAAGTTGTGTTCTAGTTACCTAGAGTATATTTTGGAAAATGAGTCAGATAACCTATCGTGTAAAAGTATGTTGAAAATTTACACTTTTTGTAATTTTTTGGTTCTTTCTTGTAGGTGAACATGGGTCTAGGATGGAGAGGAAGACTATAAGGGATGTTGGAATATAGCCTTTACACGGGACCTTGTAAGAGGCATGTTCAAGTATGTCACATAACCTAAAAGACCAAAATACACTAACTCTAAACACTTATCATATGAGACCAACTAAGATTCAACATGATAAGATCCAAAACACATGATAATAATAGTAAGTAAAATGAATAACTAATAACTAAAACAACTAAAAACACTAAAGTCTAAAACATGAAAAATAAATAAGTATTAGGTTGCCTCCCAACCAATGTTATGAATACTGTACCAGTACCAATGCTATATTTGGTTTTGAAATGGTACTATATCATTTTGGGTAAATTTTTTAAATTTATAAAGTAGTACTTGAATGTTTAAAAAATTACAAAATATTCCCTTAATATACTGACTGTATAATATATAGCTTTACATTAATCCAGTAAAAAAAACATAATAATAGAAATTTAAAATAACAACAATCTATTTATTTTTATTAATATTACTTTTTACATATTTCACATATAAAGAATAACTACAATTAATATAAAAAGGATTGTTTAATCATCATACAATTATAAAAGTAATGACAATACAAAGTACTTAAAATGTTACAATTTTATCGTATAATAAATAATAATTAAATCAAAACATCAAACAAAAAGAATAATAAATATTCATGAATCTCTAACAATTACAATTTACAACAATAGTTTATGCTGAAGAACCAACTCGAAGGAAACCAGTAACAGAAATATTTACAATTATATTGCATATATAGAATTTAATATATACATCAAATATAAGTAAAATTAAAAGAAAAGGAAAAATAAAAACCTGAAACTTCATTCAATCGAATACCAGCTCAAATGACATTGACCCTAGTTCTCATTTAGTACAAAATTCTCATCATTGAGAGGAGCCTTATCATAACCATCATTCAAATTCATTGCACCAAATGACATGTCAATACTTTTTCATTCAAGATTATTTTGTAAGTCACTCTCTTCTATCAAACTCGGTTCTTTAGAAACCTAATCTGCTAAAAGATCAATATGATCAAGGAAAGTTAGATCAACAGAACTATTTGCTCTATTAGGAGTTATAGTAAACAATAACATTAAATTATTAAGAAATTAAAAAAATTATATCCAACTTAATAATGATAATAACATACCTTTCCTTAAGCTTTAAATTGTATCAAACAAAGACTAAGTTGTTCAATTTTTTGTGCTCCAATCTATTCCTTTCCTTGGAATGGATGAATTCAAATGTGTTCCAATTCTTCCCACATCTTATTGCACTCACACATTGAATTAGAATTTGAATTGCAAATTTGAAAGTGGTGTTTTCGAATTGCAAACCTATGCAATTCCAAAACACCACTTTCAAATTAGTCCTACCGAAAAACTTTAAGTTATAAGACAAAAAAGTAGTATTATAAACATAATAAAGTGATAATTAATTTTCATCAAGTAACAAAGGTGAGAAACATACATATACCTGGATTAAGTTTGTCTCTTTGATGAATAGCAATTGGCTCCTAAAATCACCATAAGCATCCTTATAAATCTCTATTTGTGAGTTTAGGATATTTGGCTTTATCTTATGGGAAACAATTATTGTAATAGTTAATAAAATTCCCATATTATCTTTAACTTTTTTTTTTATAAAACTTGATCTAAAATAGACACTAGGATTAAAAATGCCCTAGCTACAAACAACGGAGAGTAAAGTTACCTTTCCCATCTCTTATTAATGGCTACAAGATTGCTTACTTCAATCTCTTTATGGATGGCATCATAAAAATAACCTATTATTGCCTTCTCATCATTATCAACCAGACGAAGTACCCTCACCAAAGGCTTAAAAATTTGTACGAAAAATTAGCATTGGGACAAAAATTCATCATCTTCAAATATAATTATAGAAACTTCAAATCTAGCATTAGACCTAGCATGCTGAGATGTAACCCACATTTCAATTATAAATATTTCTCTCAACTTTTTCTTCATCATAATAAAACACTAAATTAATAAGAAATTAGTTGGAAATCTTGTAATAGCAGGATGATATAAATTCCTACCATTGGTGAAATCCTTTCTCATTAAATTCAAGACCAATGCACAATTGTAGATGAACTTGGTCACAATTTTTTTCTTTCTGCACAATCTCATCAATACTAGGAAGATAAATAGCATCCCCTATATTTTCATCATCAAGTCAATGCAATATACAATGCAAGGATTCTAGAAAAAAGAATTATACTTGCTTTGCAATCTTCTTCCATCTGCTTTATAAGTGGAATCATTATCAGTAATGCACTGAGCGCGTTATTTTCTAGTCTAACTTCATTTACAATTTCATCAAATATTTCAAATTGAGTATCAGTATTCCTGATAAGGACAAAAGCATCAATAGACTTCAAAAAAATTGTCCCCTTTGCAGAATAAAACAAAAAATTAATAATAAGATCATATCTTATATTTGTCCAACCATCACGCATAATTGAACACCCAAAAGTAGCCCAAGTCATTCTTTTTTCAATCAAATAACTTTTTATTTCATAAACATAGCTATTTAGAAGTTTACCTCTATAGTCATCAATTGAAGGAGCTTTGTATCCTGAATTGTAAGAGTCAATAACATCTACCATTGGCTGATAATGATAAAACTGGGAAGCATTTAATGCTATAACTGAATCATAACACCATTTAGTCATTGCCATATCCACATTATGATTTGCTTCTTTAAGTTGTAAGCCACTACAAATTAAAGGTTGAGCTCTGGAAGTTGTTATTGGTGTAAAAAAATTAGACATCTATCTTCTTCTTTTCTTAACATTAGGTGCAACCTTCCCTTTTTTTTGGGCAAGAATACTACCACCTTCAAGATTCCCACTATCATCCTGAAAACCAACAAAAGAACTTCTACTACCAATTTTGTAATTCAATCTTTTCTTTCTATCTTTATCATGCTGACACTCTTCAAGCAAAGTTTTCATTTTTCATTTCATATCATGGCTTACATTTTTACAAGGCTCCATATCACCTTTGAGCCCAATTAATACTTCTTTAATCTAGTGATTCTTCTATTGTAGTGCGTCATAACACTACCCAAAATAAACTAGACTACTACTATAGCAGTGGTGAGTCTAGGTCGATCCCACAGAGAGTGTTTTGTTAGGCTTTATTATAAAAATAATTGGTGTTTAGGGTTTGGGGGCTTTGTTTGGTCTTCAAATAAGAAAATAAAAATAAGGTTAAGATAATAAAAACAAAGTAAAGAAAACATGAGAAAATGATTAAAGTGGTAGATTCGTTAGGGATCTAATTCTTTGATACAACCTCGGTTACACCCAATTAAACATATTTCATTGAATTATTGCTTCACATTTCTCTTTGAACTATTGGTCATAGATTAACAACAAGCTTTGTTAATCACGGTTTTTCCTTAGGTCATAGCTAATTAAGAAGAGCTCGGTAATTAACCCTAGCTATTAGATAACCTAGGAGGAGCTCTCTAGATTTAATCAAACAGTCACCTTATGAATGAGAAAAAAAGATCAATATAAGAAAAACAAATTAATCTAAAAAGGCAGATCAATCTAAACAATAATCACACAAGCTCAGATTATTTAACCTAGGTTATGTTATCCTTAATGATTACAAACTATTTGTTGCTATAAATGAATTTCAACATAAAAATTATGGATTACATTGAATATTCTAGCAGTGGGTTTGTAATAAAACGATCCAATGAACACATTAAAAGCATCTTTTCAAATACCCAAATCCATAGACATCAGATAACATAATCATTTTTAAAAAGAGAAAAAACAACAAATACAAGGAAGAAATGCTTAACCGAGTTGCCGACATCGATGTCATCTCTGAATCGGTGTCGGGAAAGCTACCCCTCTATGGTTCTCTCCATATTTGAGAGGTTCATTGCCATCTCTTCTTTAGTCTCCTGAGAGCTCTTCCCCTTTTTCCTCAGCTGAAAAACACCTATTCTTTCATCCCTCTACAGTCATACACCCCTCGGTTTATATTAGAAACTAGGTTAAAAAAAGATGGGTGACGTGGCAAGTGTCACATCAGTGACTTGTGAGCTATTAACTCACAATTGTGCAATAATTTGGCATGGCCGTGAGTTCATGGCAGCCGTAAGACTCTTTATATCTTGGTTCTTCACTTTGTGTTTCCATTTTCTTACTTTCTTCTTGTCTTTATTTTCTCTAGTCTTCTTCATTCTTGTTCCATGAAGACAAGTGAATATGAATCTTTGAAAAACAACTTAAATATAGTGCTTTTGACTCACTTTAGCTCCATCGCTTCCGAATTGTACCTAAAACCACATATGAGTTAAATTGAGTATCTTAAGCGATTTCATGTCATTAATCGCTAAGTGTTATGCAATAATTATACAATCAATTAAGCACATATCAAATTTTCCCACATTTAGTTTTTGGCCGTCCTCAGGCAAAACATCAAAATTGAGCTTATAGACCCAAAAGCATTCACTCATTTCCCATATGTTCTCAGAATACATAATCATAAACAAAGATAAACGACTTTCAAAAATCATAGCAAGAACTTAACATTGCAAGCTTTTATTCATGGTCAATAAACATTCAATACCTTGAAAAACTGAGCAATCTAATGATATACTTGGAAAATGTGTTTAACTAAAATATATCTATAGGTGTACTCAATACCTTTCATAATCAAGACAATCCAAAACTTTGCATGTCATTTCATTTTTCCACATTAAGGTTGACATGCAAAATCGTGGATTAAAGGACTTTTCAAAGTTGTAATGTGAGCAAAGGTAAGGTGAAATGTATTTGGATTAAGTAGCTGAAAGCCATTAAAGCTAGTGAAACAAAGCACACTTAATGTGACATCAAGTGTAAAAACCAACATTCCCTCACAATTATGTACATCAAATATGATGAATGCAAAAATGATGTTTCACTGTTCAAACTCAAACTCTCTCACACAAACCACATGAAGCATCTATCACTCACAAAATTGATCATAAATAAGATTTGGTAACCATAGGGAGTGACCATTGAAACCAATATCCACCTTATATTTAACGTGCATAAGTAACCCATTCAATACATCTTTAGGAGGAAAGACTAATCATAAACATTTTTTCAACGCATATGAATTTCCTCCTTGCTACATTTATTAAAACTTTTTTCATTCTTTTTATTTTCTTTTTCCTTTATCTTTCTTTCTTTCTTTTTCTTTCTTTTCTTTTCTCTTAAAAAAATTAAAAGAAACTACATCAACATGGGAATTTCAATAATAAGACATAAAATAACATCCTATCATTATAACTATCCCATATATATGTACACCCCCACACTTATACTTTTGAACAAAGGTTCCACTAGCTTTAAGGCTTGGGAATGACATTTGGTTAGGTTTAAAGTATGTAATGTCGTTAATACACAAAGAAGAGGCAAATAAAGCGCAAAGGGGCTTAACAAGCGAGAAATCATGTTAATAGGGTAGGCTATTTGGCTAATGTAGTTGAGAAAAGCAAAGAATGCCTAATCATTTCCATGTTAATGCATGTGAAAAAAGTGTGGTTTTGAATAAATAATCAAGAAAAAGTTAGGATGTACATGTCATAAAGGTCACACATTATCAAAAGAATGAGACTGATAAAGTTGTGTTAGTTTAATAAGGCCCAAAATCTCACTGGCTTTGTCTACCACTAGTCACTACTCTTTTAAAGATAGTGCATATTGATTAATTATGAGAGTAAAAGTGTAACACCCCATTACCCTAGGGTACGTACCGGGACCCCCATAGGTCATTCCGACACATATCCTAAGATAACGGAGCGTTACGTGCAATTACTATGGAACTCCACATGGCATCACATA
>JAOTJB010345252.1:0-12194 GCA_027123815.1 Erythroxylum minutifolium
TTGAATTTAGATGATTTATAGAAGTGAAATAAAGAATGAGAATTGGAGTTGAAATTGTATAAGAATATGTTATGTTTGGTTTTTGGTGTATCTGATTAAGCATGGACTTTGAATTGTGCATAGATGATAGTGAGCTATAATTGGGGTATAAATTAAGAGAAAATGATATGGATATAAGTTAGAAATAATAGACTAAGCAAAAGAGGTGAATTAGGATGAAGTTGATGATGAGGAGTGCCAAAAAATGAGTTCAGTTACTGCATTCTGTGAAAGTTCGTCGCGGCCAACTCCTTCATTCGTCATGGCCAACTTGCAGGATTTTTGAGGATTCCTCTCAAGAAAAGTTTGTCGTGGCCAACTTGCATGATTTTACAAGTATTCCTTTCAGGAAAAGTTTGCCACAACCAACTCCTGAGAGTGAAGCAATAGCTAGTTGAAGAAATTTACCATTTAAAGAAAAGCAACAACATTTGTGAAAAAAATGAACATGCATGAACTTTCAAAACATTAAAGAAACATCTATATTCTTGAGAGTCATATTATTCTTGCACCTTAGAAAGTGAAATCACTTTATTAAGAGAGAAATTGTTATTTGAGAAAATTTTGATTTTACATTTTATTCTTCTGTAAGCTTTTAGAAACCTGTTATACACTTCGAGTGTGGAAGGTTGGAGAACCTTGAAAAATATGTACTTGCAAGCTTGAAGAGGCTCGTCAAATTACTACTTGATTTTTATAGTGAAACACTTAAGTTGGATACTTGGACACTGGACGTAGGCTTAGGTTGTAAGCCAAACTAGTATAATCGACTTTATCCTTCTTTATCTTCTCTTAACTTTTAAATTTTTGTATTACCTTGTGTGTGAGTTTAAAAAAAGTTTTAACAAACGCTTTTTGTTTTAAATTGTTTTTAACAGAACTTTTTATTTAGTAGGCTCCTGTTGTTTAACAAGCTTTCTATCGCACAACAAGCTCCTACTGTTTTAATTATAGATAGGCTCCTGTCATTTCTTTTTGAAATGAAAGTAACTTGCAAAAATTTTTAAGTCACACAGAATTCAACCCCCCTCTTACGTGGGTTTGCTTTATCATTGTTATCATAGAGAGGTTTCACATCTATTGTGTTCTACAACGTGTGATAGATCATGACAAACACATTGAGAAGTTTTGAAGGACAATTTATCTCAAAGCCTCCTTACTTCAATGGAAACAACTACTCATGCTGGAAAGAGAGAATGATCATATATCTCCAATTTGTAGATATTGAAGTATGGCATGGAATTAGGCTTGAAGCTACAATTCCTACTTCCAATAATGTAGAAGTATGGACTGATATTGACAAGAGAAATGAACAACTAAATGCTAAGGCAAAACATCACTTACTATATACATTACCTCTAGAAGAATATGAAAAGATATCCTACTGGTCTATAATAAAAGAAATATGGGATAAACTGCAAGTCACGTTTGAAGGAAAAAATGTCGTAAAGAAGCACAGAATAAGTCTTTTAGTGCATCAATACGAAACTATTAGCATGAAATGAGGAGATACCATAGACGAATTCTTCAAATGCTTCAACAACATTATCAGGACCTTAAAGAACTTGGAAAAGAAATATCCCAATGACGAGCTTGTAATGAAGATTTTGAGGGCATTACCAAAGGAATGAAGACTTAAGGTAATAGCTCTAGAAATGACAAAGGAACTAGACACTATTTCACTTAACTAGCTACGAGAAAATCTGATGATCCATGAAACCAAGCTTAGGCGAGATGAAGGATCCTCCTACAGAAAAGGAACGGCACTAAAAGTAATTGATGAATCAAACAGTGATGTAAGTGACACAGAGTTACAAATAGATGGAGATTATGAGTTCAATTTTATGGTCAAAAAATATGTCCGCTTCTATAAAAAGAAGCTAATGAAGATAAGAGAAGGAAACAAGAAAGTTGGAAACAACATGTTCCTATCAAAAGACAGCAGCAGCTATAGCAATACATAAAATAATCAAATCATATGTTATCACTACAAGAAGCCTGGATACATAAGACCAGAATATCCTCTTCTTCAAAAGGACAAGTCAGAGAATAGAAAATCCAGAAAGTAAGCAATGTCTGCAAATTGGTCAAATAAGGATTTTGAAAACTTTGAAGAAGAAGAGCTAGAAGAAGTCAGCAACGTTTGCTTCACTGCTAAATCAGGAGACAATGAGGTAGATTGTTCTAACTCTGATATTGAAGTTGATGAATTGAAAAATGAATATCATGAATTGTATGATCAGTACAAAAAGTTGACAGTGAATTATTTCAAAGAAATTAAGAAGACTAAGAGCAATGATGCATCTCTAAAGAGTAAGATTAAATCATTGGAATCTGTTAATGAAAATTTGGTGACTAGGAATATGTCTCTTAATGTTGACTATAAGCAAAAGGTTTTTAAAAAGGAAGTTTTGGAAGAAAGAGTAGCTAAATTGGAAAACATGCTGCTCAAAAATGATTCTAATAAGTTAAGATAGTTAGAAGAAAAAGTCGCCGCCTTAGAACTTGAAAAGGAAAAAAGTGTTAAAAAGATCTTATCTCTAGAAAAAGATTTAGAAATTTTCATTGATGGAAGGAAGAATCTTGATTCATTGCTTAGTAGTGGTAAATGCATTTTTGGTAAGGCCGAATAGGATATAATGAAAATAACAATATCAAGCCATACAAAAAATTCTCTGTTAAATCCAGCAGCAGCTATAGCCAAAACAGCAAGAACCTGCTAAGTGGCAAAAATGGTAACAACTATCATTCATCTGTTTTGTGCGATTACTGTGGTAAAAATGATCACATTAGTTATTCTTGTAATTTTTGTAAAAAAAGAAATTATCTCAGATGTATATTTGGAGACCGCAAGGTCAAATTACTAAACCGAAAGGACCTAGAAAATTTTGGGTACCTAAAATGATATAATGCTTTCTGCAGATATGTTTCAAAACGGAGAAAAGGGAGAATTAATGGATAATTGGTGGTGGTTGTTTGAGACACATGACAGGTGAAACATCACACTTCAACTACATTGAAAGAAAAGACAGAGGTAATGTTGTCTTTGTAGACAAAAATAAAACAAATGTCACCAGAATTGGTAAAATTGGTAATTCTGACTCTACCTCTATTGATAACGTTCTCTTTGTTAATGGTTTGAAACATAAACTGTTGAGTGTGAGTCAGCTATATGACAAGGGTTACAAAGTCATTTTCTATGCATCTCATTATGAACTTGTCGATATTCATAATGATAATATTATGTTTGTTGGTCCTAGAAATTAGAATATATATTGTGCTTAACTCGAAGACATGTCCTCACAAAGTGTTAAGTGTTTTATCTCTCTAGAAAAGGATTTGTTTATCTGGCATAAAAGATTTGGACATGCTAGCATGAGCATTATATTAAAATTGTCCAAAAATGAGTTAGCAAGAGGACTACCAACCTTAAAGTTTGAAAGCAATCAGGTTAATGAAACTTGTTTAAAAGGTAACAAGTCATAAACAGCTTTCCTCCTAAAAATATTGTGCCTACTAGCCGACCACTTGAACTTATGCATATGGATTTATTTGGTCCCACTAAGACTCAAAGTTTTGGTGTTAAATATTATGGTTTTGTTCTAGTAGATGATTACTCTAGATTTATATAGGTTTATTTCTTATCAAATAAGGATGATGCTTTTGAAGTATTTAAGAAGTTTCGCAGAAAAAATCAGATAGAAAAAGGATACTATATCACTTCAATTCAGAGAAATTATGGAGGAGAATTTGATAATATAAAGTTTGAAGAATTCTGTGATAGAAATGGTATAACTCACAACTTCCCTTGTCTAAGGACACCTCAAAAAATGGAGTTGTAGAGAGAAAGAACAAAACTTTGGTTGATATGGCCAGGACCATGCTATGTAAAAGTGAACTATCTCATAGATACTAGGTAGAAGCAGTATCCACGACATGTTATGTACTTAACAAATGTATTATAAGATCTATTCCAAAAAAGAACCCCCTATGAGTTGTGGAAAGGAAGAAAACCAAATGTTGTTTACTTTCGAGCATTTGGCTGCAAGTGTTTTGTTATAAACAATGGAAAAGGCAACCTTGGAAAGTTCGATGCGAGATCAAATGAAACTATTTTCTTAGACTACAGTACCGCTAGTAAAGGATTTAGAGTATATAATAAAAGAACAAAGAAGATAGAAGAATTGATATATGTGGTATTTGATGACACACTACCTTCGACAATAGCAACCGACTCAGATGATGAAGAGCATCCATTGGCCCCTAAAAATACATTGAAGAATTAAACTACACCTATAATACCTTAATAATTACAAAATCAAGAAAGCCCCTCTGAAGCTAGAACATAGCAGGTTCCTTCATCTCAACAAGAACCTATGCAACAAAAAATGCCCAAAGAATGGAGAGGTCTTGACACACATCAATATATTATGGGAGATCCCTCTAAAATTCTAAGGAAAAAATCATTGTTCAAGAATAACTTTTTTGCTCTCATCTCAAAAATAGAACCAAAGATAGTTGAAAAGGCCATTATTGATGAAAACTAGGTTTCAGCCATAAAAGAAGAACTAAATCAATTTGACAAAAATAAAGTCTGGAATATAATTCCTCATCTTCAAAACAAGTCAATTACCTGGACATGGTGGGTATTTCAAAACAAACTTAACGAAAATGGTCAAGTGGTAAGAACAAAGCCAGAATTGTAACTTAAGGTTACAATTAACAGGAAGGTATTGATTTTAATGAAACTTATACACCTATTGCTAGCTTGGAACCAATTAGAATCTTACTTGCCTTTGTATTCCATAGAAACTTCAAGTTGTTCAAAATGGGTGTTAAAAATGCATTCTTAAATGGTTACATTAATGAAGAAGTATTTGTTAAGCAACCCCCAAGTTTTGAAGATGAAAACCATCCGAATTACATGATGAAGTTAACCAAAGCTCTACATAGTTTAAAGTAGGCTCCTCGAGCATGGTATGAGAGGTTAAGTAACTTTCTACTTAAGAATAACTTTGAAAGAGGAAAGGTCAATAAAACCTTATTTATTAAAAGAAAGGAGAATAACTTACTCATAGTGCAAATATATGTTGATGACATAATATTTGGCACTGCTAATCCATCCTTCTGTGAAATGAGCATGATGGGAGAATTATCATTTTTCTCGGATTATAAATCAAACAAACAGAAAAACGAATCTTCATTAGCCATGACAAATACATAAAAGAACTCATCAAGAAATATCATTTTGAGAATGTCAAATCAATGGATACTCCCATGTATGCTGTAACTAAACTTGATAAAGATGAAGAAGGCAAAGCCATGGATAAGACAAAGTATAGAGGAATGATTGGATCACTACTATATCTTACAAGCTTAAGACCAAACATTATGTTTAGTGTGTGTCTTTGTGCATACTTTCAATCAAATCCAAAAGAAAGCCACCGTCAAGCAGTCAAAAGAATCTTTCGATATCTCCAAGGAACTATGGATTCTGGACTATGGTATCCAAAAACAGATTCATTTGATATAGTGCTATTGTGATACAGATTATGCAGGTGATAAACTCAATAGAAAAAGCACAAGTGGTCACTGTCAATTTCTTAAAGGATGCCTAGTATCTTGGTCCTACAAGAAGCAAAATTATATAGTGATTTCACCGACTGAAGTGGAATATATAGCAGCTGCCAGCTGTTGTGCCCAAATCTTGTGGATGAAGCATCAACTACAGGATTTTTCTCTAAACTTTTCTCATATTCCTATATTATATGATAATATTAGTGCTATAAATCTTTCTAAAAATCATATGCATTATTATATGACTAAGCATATAGAAATCAAACATCATTTTCTTAGAGATCGTGTTTTAAAAAAAACCATTGATGTTTTGCATGTTAATACTGAGAATCAAGTAATTGACATTTTCACCAAGCCACTCTCTGAAGATAGATTTTGCATATTAAGAAAAGAGCTTGGTATGTACAAACTCACTGTTATTATTTTAACATGAATATTCTCTGTTACTTATCTTTGCGTTTCATTTAGCAGGCTCCTTATTTTGATTCCTTATAAACTCCTTCTAGTTTAGAAAGCCCCTCCATTTTAAAATGCTCCTCTCGGTTTAATAAAGGAAGATTACACATGTACTAAAAAGGTAACTTCCTTTGTTTTGTCTTTTCAGCATTTAAAGATGCACGTGAATTTCTTATAAGCGATTGTACGCATATGTCGAAGATAAGCAAATGACCACACTTCCTATATTAGAGTACGATCATTCATCTTCACACGAGATCAATGCTCAAGAAATGCCTAATATACTATAAATAGACTTCTCTACTCTACTCACCCTCATTTTTCTTCAAAGCACCACTCTTAACTCTCTACATTCCATCTCTCTGTTTTCATCTCAAATCTTCTAAACCTCAACTATCGCTTTTACAATGGCACTAACCAGATTAAAAGGACAAAAGAAAACTCCAACTTTTACTGATAGTCATGGTAAAGCTCATGTTACTAAACCTATCTCCTCTAAGCCCCAAATATTATAAGTGCACTGGGTTATAAATGATGATGATTTAGAGGAAGAACATTCTCAATTGATTAGATGACCACAAACTAGAGGAACTCTTGCAAAGCAAGTCTAGAAAATTTTTGAACAAAACGAAAACCCTAATGCTGAAAAGAAAGAGGAAGAAGAATCTAGAAAAAGAAAGAGGAAGAAGAATCTAGAAAAAGAAAAGGGGAAGAAATAAAGAAGGAAAAAGCGCATATAGCTGAAGAAACCATTGATAGAAATAAGTTGTTTCGTGAAGAAATGATTCCTAAAGAAAAAAGGGCAACGAAGATAAAAATAGTTGTACAAAAAAGAAAGACATCAATACCACCAAAAATGTTTCAATCAACGAAAACTAAAGTTCACTATAAAATACAGTACAAGAAAAGAAAGGTGGTTATTGGGTAGATCTTGCCTCCCATGATGTTTGATGATATAGGTATACCTATCTCTCGTTACTTTATTGCAATTGGTTAAAAAATTTCTAAAATTAAATGAGACAGTATGCGATAAGTTAGTTAAGATATTCTACACACACATGAAAAGGGAAGAAATTAATGAAAAACTAGCCATTGTCTTATGGGTGCACGAATGTGGAATTTTAATTTATGAGGAAATATTAGGAGATATATTGGAAATAGCTCCTATGGGGAGAACTAATTTTTCCTATCATAAGTGGAAAATTGATGATTTGGAGTTAGTCGAAGTTGTCAAATCCATCTGCCATCATACTGAAAACACCCAGGACAGGAGACCCTAGAGTAGGTAATTATACTTAATATAATGATGCCTTGCATCGCTTTTAGATAATTCAATTTTTCCCAAGAGTAGCTTATTAAAAGGTGCAACTTATTGGACACTTATGTGGTGCATAATTTGCTAAAAGGGAACAAAATGAATCTTCCAGCTATGATCTTGAGGTTTATGGTGGATAAGGGGAAACATAAGAATACCACCGATTGCCTACCTTATGGAATGTTGCTCACCAAGATTTTCAACCATTATGAAGGTCCTTTTGCAGATCTGGATTGGTATATACTGGTTAAGTTTCACCCTTCCATTCCCTGGCAATTTGGATATATATTAGAAAAAAATGTTTAGGTAGACAAAAGATTTGAAAAAGTAGCTGAAAACTTAGATCTTGCTCCAAAGCAACAAACTCCTGTCCCTCCTTAGGATGAAAATAGTACAAATCTTCAACAACAGATGAAGAATTTTCAAGCCAATCAAGAGCAAATAGATAGCATGCATAATCAACTTCTTGATGTGCAGATTTTGCTCAGAAGAATCCTTGAATCTCTTCAATAACTTTGTTGCTATTTGTTTTCTGCTTGGCTTATTTATACTAATAATTTTGTTTGATGCATGATTTACTCTTTCCCTCTATTTCATTAAGTTTTATTTCACTTCCTCCCTATACTCTATTACTTTTGATAATGATAAACCGGGAGAGTTTATATGGATATATTTTTTGAATTTTTTCATATTTCTGCATATATGATAATATATTTCTCAATGCTACCTCAATTATATATGTGATTGATTCCATTGTTGAGCTTGTGAAAATCTGTGATATATAAATGATAAGTTCCTTTCTTAGGAGACATGCTCCTTCTAAATGTCTGAACATATAAAATTCATAGGTATATTTCAAAATCATCTATTATCTCTTTAAATTTTAAAAAATGTATATATTATTGCTTGTCATCATCAAAAAGAGAGAGATTGTTAGCTCAAGGTTTATGATTAACCATTTTGATGATAACTATATAATATTTCAAATTTCAAATTGGATTTATTTCCTTATATAATTAACGGTCTAATTCTCAAAAGGAAATAAAGAATTATCATTATGAACTTACCTTATCAGAAATGGTTTATCTAAAAGGGTCCTACCAATTATGAACGTTGTATATTAGCCCTGTGATTATTAGAAGATTTTTGGCAAACATGACATTGAAGTTATTCAGATTTAAATCCATCCAATTGAATAAAGATGCAAGTGAAGCAACGGCTAGTTTAAGAAATTGACTATTTAAAGAAGAGAAATAACACTTGTGAAAAAAATGAACATACACAAACTTTTTAAACATTCAAGCAGCATCTATATTCTTGAGACTCATATTATTCTTACACCTTAGAAAGAGAAATCACTCTATCAAGAGAGAAATTGTTATTTGAGAACTTACTTTTGATTTTAAATTTTATTCTTCTATAAGCTTTTAGAAGCTTATTATACACTTCGAGTGTAGAAGGTTGGTGAACCTTTAAAAATATGTACTCGTGAGCTTAAAGGGACTAGTCAAATCAAATTACTAAGTTTTAATAGTGAAACACTCAAGTTGGATACTTGGGGACTGGACATAAGCTTGGGTTGTAAGCCAAACCAATATAAATCAACTGCATCCTCCTCTCTCTTCTCTTAACTTTAAATTTCGACATTTTATTGTGCATGTGTTTATTTCAACAGGCTCTTTTTGTTTTTAACTTACAAGAGGTTTTTTCAGTTTTAACAGGCGCCTTCTGTTTTAATTATAATTAGGCTCTTGTCATTTCTTTTTGAACTGAAAGTAACTTGCAAAATTTTTGAAGTCACACACAATTCACCCCTCTCTTATGTGTATTTGCTTTATCAATAACTAGGAGCAGGCGGCGCAAAAACACAGAAAACCCAATTTGGAAAAATGATGGGGCACATGTAAGACACACGCCCCAAATGGGCACAGCATCTATAGATAGCCACCTCACTGAAATTCTAGCACATGTATCACAAGCATCAGAAAGTATCCCCTCCCTTTATTTTAATTATTATAAGTTTTAAACCTTTCGTTCTAATTTAAATGATTTCATTGGGTTTAAGTAGGTTTTAATTCATAGTGAAATTGAAAAAATTGTTTGAAAAGGGTTAATTTTATTAGGAATGTTTTGGAATTTAGTTTAATATTTCAAAGAGTTGAATTTTTAAATTAAAATTAATTATCAAATCAACAATTCAAGCAAATGTTTAAAAATATATTTTATAATTAGATTATGCTAAATAATCAATATAATGAGATTACATTAATTAAGATAAGATCTTAATTTTAATAAAAAGTAATTATTTTTAATATGATTATGATTAATAATTACATTAATTCTTATTTAAATTTTAGAAAATTTAAATAAAATTATATTTAATTATATTTCAATTAGAATGAAATTAATTAATTAGAGTCTTTAAAATTAAGAAAGTTGTTTTCTTAAGTAATTAAAAAGATGTCACGTAAAGTTTATATATTTCAATTTGATTAAGATAAATTAAATTTATGATTTTATTTTTTATAGAAATTTTATTCTATTTATTTAGAAATTATTTCTTTATTTATAGGTAATAAGTTTCTTGATTTATTAGAAAATGGTATTTTTCTTGATTAAAATTTGAAAAGAGTTTTCCTTTATTAATTAAGAAAATTAATTTTTCTTTAATATTTTTTGAAAATAGTTTTATAGTTATTAAAGAAATATTTTTAATTAACTAAGAAATTAACTCTAAATAAATAATATAAATGACTTTCTTAACTAAATTTAAAGTGTTTTATTTAATTTTAAAAATATTTTCCTTTTATTACTAGAAATTAGATTTCTAATTAAGAAAAGCAATTTATAATTAGATTAGAAATAGTTTTCTAATTAGATTAGAATGTAAAGCTTATAAAATTTTTAAAAAGAAGTTTTTCTAAATTATAATAACTAAAAAGTATAATTTATTGAAAATTTTGTTCAATTAAATTTTATTAAAGGAATCGAGATAATTGGAAATAGCTTCCAGTTTAATTTGAAAAATATTTTCAAATCAAGTTAAATTTTCATTTGGAATAGGAATTTAAATTATTAAGGAATCAATGGGTTTGTTCTAATTTAATTTTTTCAAAGAGTTGGAAATATTATTTAAGATTATAAAAGATCAATAACTAGAATCAGACGAAGCTAGATATTTTATGCATATAATTTAATTATGAGTGCATAATTTGCATGTTTGAATATATGTTTGATATATTATGCATGTTGAATTGTATTTTTTATATGTATGATATTTTTCATGCAATTTTTTGATTGATGAGAAGAACAAAATTAAATCCTTTATTAAAATACTAAGTACATATTGAGAACGTGATTGTCATCTTCTATTGTTATAAAAATAAACTAGAGTTCTCTTTATTGCTAAGATTGTTGAGTAAACTCAAAGTCACTTTAACCCGAATATGTTTACTGTTATGACAGTAGGTTCTACTTCACTAAATTTTTGTGATTTGAAAGAGCAAACTCATAATCACATAAATTTAAGGGCATGGTTGATAATAACTTATAAGATACGTTTTGGGAAGAGTTGCCACCCAACATATCTGAGAGTCTCATGAGATATGATTGATAAAGTTATTATCTACCTAATTTAAGTCTAGTTGGTTTGTTAAGCAAGCCCAAGATAAACTAAATTTGAATGGGATTCTAGCCCACTAGAAAGATTAAAGTAATCTTTCTGAATAATAGTGTAGGCTATTATTTCGAATAAAATAGTGAGAGTAATTCAATATATGATATCCTAATCTCATTTGGTAGTTATGGCATATAATCAATTACTTACTTTTCCTTCATTGATTTTTTTGTTCTAAGTGGAATTTATCTTGTTTAGTATAATTGATACTAAGAGCTAGTGAACTAAATTTCTTGGAAATAAGTTATGTTAGATAGAAAAGTTGTATCTTCATTATGCAATTTTTCTAATAATCCTTGTTGATGATTTGGTGTTAAAGTTTTAGATATATGTCAAAATCATATAGATGACAAAATGCATTGACATTTGGACTTAAATAACATCTTATAAACTTTAATGACAACATGCAAGATGTATGTCAACATAATGACAGCAAAATGTAAGAGGTTGTGATAGGTATGCATTAGAATATGTTTTTTATAGCTAATTAGCATATGTTTTCTTGCATAATGGTTGCTTATCGCTTTAGTTTAGGATTTAATGTGCATGTTTTCATTAAGTTTGATTTCCATTGTGTTCTTGTGTTTTGGATGCTAATTAAGGGTAAGAATTGCTTATTTTTGTGGAGGAAAGGAGAGGAAGCAAGTTGGAGGATGAATAAGAGAGTATAGAAGAGAAGATAAGAGTATTACATCTGGGACAAATTCCCACGTTTGTGGGAATAATCACGACAGAATGTCTTTGCTTGTAATTCCCACGCTCATGGGAATCATACAGATTCCTATGGACGTGGGAATTGTAATATGAGGCAATCTGCAAGGCTTCATTAAACCTAGGGTTTTTGGACTATAAAAGGAACATTAAGCCTCCATCTTCAAAGAAGACGATACCTACCTGTAGAAAGACCATCTTTGGGTGAAGAACACATGTTTGGAGCATCAAAGAATGATTGAAAATAAGAATCATCATTAAGACTGGGCAAAAAATCACATCAACTCCAAAATTCCAGATTTTTGAAAAGAAGAGAAGGAGTTTTCTTATTCACTTTATATCATTTTAATCTCTTCTTTTCTTTGTAAAGATGGATTATTTGAATGTTGATGGTGTTATGGAGACTATGTTAGGCTAATT
>JAOTJB010345309.1:0-12190 GCA_027123815.1 Erythroxylum minutifolium
TTTAGTGGGCAAAGCAACCCGTTGGTAGGGTTGCTAGGCATCCTTGGTGGGCAAAATAACCCGTTGGGCACCTTCGGTGGGAAGCACAGGCCGTTGACAAACTTTTGGTAGGAAAAACAACATGTTGGCACGGTCGATAGGCACCTTCAGTAGGGCAAAGAGCTCGCTGGCATGGTAACCAGGAACCTTAGCTAGGAAAATAGTCCATTGGGCACCTTTGGTGGGAAAAAAAAGCACGTTAGCATACCTTCGGCTGGAAAAATAACCCATTGGCACACCTTTAGCAGAAAAAAGCAAGTTAGCATGGTAGCTAAAGTCTTCAGTGGGAAAAACAGCCCATTAGAACACCTTCGATGGTAAAAACAACACATTGGCATACCTTGGGTGGAAAAAATAGCCCATTGGCACACCTTTGATGGGAAAAATAGCACGTTGGTATGTCGACATCATTATTGGGCACCTTCTATGGGAAAAATAACTCATTGGCACAACTTTGATTGGAAAAGTAGCATATTGGAAAATTCTATAGGAAACACAGCCCGTTGACACACCTTTGATAGATAAAACAACCGGTTAGCAATGTCACTAGGTGCCTTTGGTTAGTAAAATAGTCCATGGGGAACCTTCGATAGGAAAAAAAACCTATTGGTAGACATTCAGTGGCCAAAATGGCCCTTTGGCACAGTCGCTAGGCACCTTAGATGGGTAAAACAATCTGTTGTAAACCTTTCGTGGGAAAAACACCCTGTTGGTGCACCATTGGTGGAATAAATAGCCTGTTGGCATACCTCTGGTGGGAAAAACAGCCCATTGGCCTGGTTACTAGGCAACTTTAATAGGAAAAATTACCTGTTCACCTACCTTTTGTAGGCAAGACAACCCGTTGGCACACATTTGGCAGGCAGAACAGCCTATTGGCACACCTTCGATGAGAAAAATAGAATGTTGGTATAATTGATAGGCACGTTTGTTGCAAAAAATAGCTCATTGGGAACTTTCTGTGGGAAACACAACCCGTTGGCACACCTTTAGTGGGGTAAAACTACCAGTTGGCACACCTTCGATAGGTAAAATAGCTTGTTGGCATGGTTGGTAGGTAACTTCAGTTAGAGAAACAGCCCGTTGGCACAGAAAAACAGCCCATTAGATACCTTCGGTGAGAAACACAGCCTGTTAACACACCTTTGGTGCGCAAGAGACCTATTGGCACAGTTTTTAGGCACCTTTAGTGGGAAAAATAACCCATTAGTGGACCTTCGATGAGGAAAACAGCCTATTGTGCACCTTTAATGGGAAACACAACTCGTTGACACACCTTCGGTGGGCAAAACAATCTGTTAGCACGGTCGCTAAGGACCTTTGGTGGGAAAACAACATATTGGCACACCTTTGGTGGGAAAAAATGTACTTTAGCACAGTTACTAGGCACCTTCGGTGGGAAAACAACCTGTTGGTGCAACTTTAATAGGCAAAAGAGCACGTTGACACACCTTTGATGGGCAAGATAGCTTGTTGACATGGTCGTTAGGTACCATCGGTGAGAAAAACAACCCATTTGGCACCTTCGGTGGGAAAAATAGACCGTTGGCACCTTCATTGGCAAAAACAACACGTTGGCAAGGTCGATAGGCACTTTCAATGTGAAAAACAACTCACTGGGCACCCTCGATGGGAAACACAACCCATTGGCACACCTTTGGTGGCCAAAATAGCCCGTTGGCATGGTTACTAGGCACCTTTGGTGGGAAAAACAGTCCATTGGCACACCTTTGGTGGGAAAAATATCACGTTTGCACAATTTCGGTGGGAAAAATAACCCGTTGGCACACCTTCGATGGGAAAAATAGCACATTGGGACATTAACACATTCGTTAGGAACCTTCGGAGGGAATAACAACCCATTGGAACAACTTCGATGGGAAAAGCAACACGTTGGCACAATCGTTAGACACCTTTGGTGGGAAAACCAGCCCATTGGCACACCTTTGGTAGGAAAAGCAGTAAGTTAGTATGGTGAATAGGGACCTTCGATGGGCAAAATAGCCTGTTGACACGGTCACTAGGCACCTTAGGTGGAAAGAACAGTTCGTTGCGCCCCTTCGGTAGGAAAACAGCACGTTGGCACACATTCGAAAGGAAAAATAGCCTGTTGGCACACCTTTGGTGGGAAACACAGACTGTTTGCATACCTTCGGTGTGCAAAATACCTCGGTTGCAAAGTTGCTAGCTGCCTTTGGTGAGAAAAACAGTCTGCGGGGCACCTTCAATGGGAAAAATAACCCATTGACACACATTCAGTAGCCAAAAATGCCTGTTGGCATGATCAGTAGGCACCTTAGGTAGGTAAAACAACTCATTAGACACCTTCAGTAGGCAAAATAGCCTGTTGGCACACCTTCAGTCAGCATAACAACCCGTTGGCACACCTTCGGTAGGCAAAATAGTCTATTGGCACGATCTTTGCGCACCTTAGGTGGGAAAAACATGTCATGGCAAACATTCGGTAGGAAAAATAGCACGTTGACACACCTTGGGGAACCTTAGGTGGCAAAAATAGTTACTTGGGCACCTTTGGTGGGAAAAACAACCCGTTGGCACCCCTATAAGAAGAAAAAAAGCCTGTTGGTGCACCTTCAGTGGAAAAACAACCTATTGGTATGGTCGCTAGGCATCTTCGACGGACAAAATAGCCCGTTGGACACCTTCGATGGTAACCACAGCCCATTGGCACACCTTCGGTGGGATAAATAGCATGTTGGGATAGGCACCTTCGGTGGGACAAATAGCTCGTTGACACAATAGCTAGGTACCTTAGCTTGGAAAATAGTCCACCGGGTAGCTTCGATAGGAAAAACAGCATGTCGACATACCTTCGATTGGAAAAATAGCCCATTGGCACACCTTTAGTGGGAGAAAAGCAAGTTTGCCTAGGCGCTAGGCATCTTTGGTAGGAGAAACAACCTATTAGCGAACCTTTGGTGGGAAAAACAACATGTTGACACACCTTAGGTGGAAAAAATGACTCGTTGGCACACCTTTGATGGGAAAAATGACACATTGGCATGTTGACATCGTTGCTGGGCACCTTCAGTGGGAAAAATAACCCATTGGCACACCTTCGGTGGAAAAGAAGCACGTTGGAACGGTCGATAGGCAACTTCATTATGAAAAACAGCCTTTTGGACACCCTCGGTGGGAAAGATAGCCTGTTGGCACACCTTTGGTGCATAAAACAACCTGTTGGCACGAACACTAGGCACCTTTGGTGGGAAAATAGTTCGTTGGGCACCTTTGATGGGAAAAATAACTTGTTGGCACACCTTCAATAGCAAAAAAAACCTGTTGGTGCACCTTATGTGGGAAACACAGTCTTTTGGCACACATTTGGTGGGCAAAATAGCCCATTGGCAAAGTCACAAGCTGTCTTCAGTTGGAAAAATAGTCGATGGGGCACCTTTAGTTGGAAAAACAACACATTAGCACATATTCAACGGCCAAAATAGCCCATTGGCATTGTCTGTAGGCACCTTAGGTGGGTAAAACAGCCCGTTGGAACACCTTCGGTAGGCAAAATAGCCTGTTGACACACCTTCAGTCTCGATAATAGCCATTTTATATACATTCGGTAGGCAAAACAACATATTGACACAGTCGTTAGGCACCTTCAGTTGGAAAAACATGTCGTGGTAGACGTTTGGTGGGAAAAATAGCCCGTTGTCACAGTCGTTAGGCATCTTAGGTGGCAAAAACAGTTACTTTTGCACCTTTGGCTAGAAAGACAACCCGTTGGCACGCCTTTAGAAAAAAACAGACCATTGGCACACCTTTGGTGGGTAAAACAACCTATTGGTACAATCCCTAGGCACCTTTGGTAGGCAAAATAGCTAGTTGGGCAACTTTGGTGGTAAACACAGCCCATTGGCACACCTTCAGTGGGAAAAACAACACATTGCCAAGGTCAATAGGCACCTTCAGTGGGACAAATAGCCTGTTGGCATAGTAGCCAGACACCTTAACTGGGAAAAACAGTTCGTAGGGCACCTTTGGTGGGAAAAATAGCCTATTGGCACACCTTCGGTAGGCAAAATAGCTCGTTAGCACACCTCCGGTGGGTAATACGGCCCATTGGCATGGTCGTTAGGCACCTTCGGTGGGAAAAACAACCTGTTCACACAGTCACTAGGCACCTTTAGTGGAAAAAACAGTCCGTTGGCATACCTTGGTTGGAAAAAATAGCACGTTGGCATAACTTCAGTGGGAAAAATAACATGTTGGCACCCTTCGATAGTAAAAATAGCACATTGGCATCTTCAATGAGAAACACAGCCTGTTGGCACACCTTTAGTGGCCAAGAGAGCCTATTGACATGGTCATTAGGCACCTTCAGTAGGAAAAACTAACCATTAGTGCACCTTTGGTGAGAAAAATAGCACGTTGGTGTAGTCAATAGGTAACTTCGATAAGAAAAACTACTCGTTGGGCACCTTCGGTGGGAATCACAGCTCATCGACACACCTTCGATAAGCAAAACAACCTGTTGGCATGGTCGTTAAGGACCTTTTGTGGGAAAAACAACACATTGGCACACTTTCGATGGGAAAAAAGCACATTAGCATGGTTATAGGCACCTTCGGTGGAAAAATAGCTCGTTGGCACACCTTTGGTAGGCAAAACAACACGTTGTCAAACCTTTGATGGGCAAAACAACATGTTGACACGGTTGCTAGGCACCTTCAGTGAGAAAAAAACCCCTTTTGGCACCTTGGATGGGAAAAACAGAATGTTGGCACCTTCAGCGGGAAACACAACATGTTGGCACGGTCACTAGGCACCTTTGATGGGAAAAATAACCCGTTGGCGCATCTTTGGTGGGCAAAAATAGGCTGTTAGCACACCTTTAGTGGGAAAAATAGCCTATTGACACACCTTTGATGGACAAAATAGCCTATTGGCAAGGTCGCTAGGTGCCTTCGGTGGGAAGAACACTTTATGGGGTCCCTTCAGTGGGAAAAACGTCCTATTATCTAACATTTGGGGGTCAAAATAGCTTTTTAGCATGTTAGCTAGGCACCTTCGGTGGGAAAAACCACCCGTTTGGCAACTTCAATGGGAAACATAGACTGTTTGCCCACCTTCAGTAGGCAGAACAGCCCGTTGGTAAAGTCGCTAGGTGCCTTCGGTTGGAAAAATAGTCCGTGGGAAACCTTCGATGAGAAAAATAGCCCGTTGCTAGACTTTCGGGACAAAATAGCCCGTTGGCATAGTCGCTAGGCACTTTAGGTGCGAAAAATAATCTATTGGGCACCTTTGGTGGGAAAAAGAGCTCATTGGCACACCATCAGTATGCAAAACAACTTTGGTGGGAAAAATAGCATGTTGGCACATTGGCATCATTTTTGGGCACCATCAATGGGAAGAACAACCTATTGGGGCACCTTCTGTGGGAAAAACAACATGTTGGCATGGTTGATAGGCCCCTTTGATGCGAAAAACAACCCGTTGGGAACCCTCGATGAGACACATAACCTATTGGAACACCTTTGGTGGGCAAAATAGCCTATTGGCATGGTTACTAGGCACCTTCGGTGGGAAAAATAGTCTGTTGGCACACCTTTGGTGTGAAAAACAACACGTTAGCACAATTTTGGTGGGAAAAATAGCACGTTGGCACACCTTCGATTGGAAAAATATCACATTGGGAAATTGAAACAGTCGCTAGGAACCTTCGGAGGGAAAAATAGCCCATTGGAACACCTTTGATAGGAAAAGCAGCACGTTGGCACAATCGTTACGCACCTTTAGTGGGAAAACCAGCCCATTGGCACACCTTTGGTGGGAAAAAAATTAGGTTGGCAAGGTGAATTGGCACCTTCATTAGAGAAAATAGCCTGTTGGCACAGTCACTAGGCACCTTAGTTGGGAAAAATAACACGCTGGCACACCTTCGGAGGGAAAAACAGCATGTTGGCACACATTTGGTTGCAAACACAGGCCGTTGGCATACCTTCGGTAGGCAAAATAGCCCAGTTGCAAAGTTACTAGCTACCTTTGGTGGGAAAAATAATCCGTGGGGCACCTTTAGTGGGAAAAACAATCCGTTGGCACACATTTGGTTGCCAAAATAGCCCGTTGGCATGGTCGCTAAGGACCTTAGGTGGGTAAACCAGCCCTTGGACACCTTCAGTAGGCAAAACAGTTTATCGGTGCACCTTTTGTTGACATAACAACCCGTTGGTGCACCTTCGATAGGCAAAACAGCCCGTTGGCACGATTGTTAGGCACCTTCAGTGGGAAGAACATACTATGGCAGACCTTCGGTGGGAAAAATAACTCATTGGCACGGTCGCTAGGCACATTAGATGACAAAAACAATTAGTTGGGCACCTTTGGTGGGAAAAACAACACGTTGGCAAACTTACAAGAAGAAAAAAGCCCCGTTGGCACACCTTTAGTAGGTAAAACAACCTGTTGGTACAGTCGCTAGACATCTTCAACTGGCAAAATAGTCCACTTGGCACCTGCGATGGGATAAGTAGCTCACTTGGCACAGTCAATAGGCACCTTCGGTGGGACAAATAGCCCGCTGGCACAGTAGCCAAGTACCTTAGCTACGAAAATAGTCCAATGGGCAGTTTCAATGGGAAAAACAGCACATTGACACACCTTCTGTTGGCAAAACACCCTGTTGGCACACCTTTAGTGGGAAAAAAGCAAGTTGGCACAGTCGGTAAGCATCTTCGGTGGGAAAAACAACCTGTTGGCACACCTTAGGTGGGAAAAAAAACACGTTGCCACACCTTGGGTGGGATAAATGGCTCGTTGGCACACCTTTGATGGGAAAAATAGCATGTTGACACGTTGGCATCGTTGTTGGGCACCTTCAGTGTGAAAAACAGCCCATTGGCACAGCTTCGGTGGGAAAAGAAGCTCGTTGGCACAGACAATAGGCAACTTCACTAAGAAACACAGTCTGCTGGCACATCTTTGGTGTGCAAAACAACCTATTAGTAGGGTCACCAAGCACTTTTAATGGGAAAAATAGTTTGTTCGGTAGCTTCAGTGAGAAAAACAACTTGTTGGCACACCTTAGATGGGAAAAACAACCTGTTGGCACACCTTCAATGGGAAACACAGTCCTATGGCGCACCTTTCGTGGCCAAAACAGCCCATTGGCAAAGTTATAGGCTGTCTTCAGTGGGAAACACAGTTCATGGGGCACCTTCGATAGGAAAAACAGCCTGTTAACACATATATGGAGGCCAAAATAGCCTATTGGCATGGTCGTTAGGCACCTTAGGTGGGTAAAATAGCTCGTTGGCACACCATCGGTAGGCAAAATATCTTGTTACCACACCGTTGGTCCCCATGACAACCATTTGGCACACCATCGGTGGGAAAAACAATCCATTTACATAACCGTTAGGCACCTTTGGTGGGAAAAACATATCATGAGAGACATTCTGTAGGACAAATATACTGTTGGCATAGTGACTAGGCACCTTAGGTGACAAAAACAACTAGTTTGCCACCTTCAACTGGAAAAACAACCCATTGGCACCCCTTTAAAAAAAAGGCCCGTTGGATCACCCTTGGTGGGAAAAATAGCCCGTTGGTACGGTCATTAGGCACCTTTGGTAGGCAAAATAGCCAGTTAGGTAACTTTGGTAGGAAACACAACCTGTTGACACACCTTTAGTGGGAAAAGTAGCACGTTGCCACGATCGATAGGCACCTTCGGTGGGACAAATAGCTCGCTGGCATGGTAGCCAGGTACCCTAGCTGGGAAAAAAGTCCTTTGGGCACCTTCAGTTGGAAAACCAACCCGTTGGCATACTTTGGGTAGGGAAAACAACCCATTGGGACACCTCTGTTGGGCAATACAGCCCATTAGCATGATCGTCAGGCACCTTTGGTGGGAAAAACAACCTGTTGGCACAGTAAGTAGGCACCTTTAATAGGAAACATAGTTCGTTGGCACACCATTGGTGAGAAAAATAGCACGTTGGCACACCTTCGATGGGAAAAATAGCATGTTGGCACATTGGCCCATACGCTAGGCACCTTCAGTAGGAAAATAGCCCATTGGAACACCTTCGATGGGAAAAACAACACGTGGCACACCTTTGGTGGGAGAAACAGCTTGTTGGCGCACCTTATGTGAGAAAAACAGTTCGCGGGGCAATTTCAGTGGGAAAATAGCCCATTAACACACATTCGGTATCCAAAATAACCCATTGGCATGGTCGCTAGGCACCTTAGGTGTGAAAAGAACTTGTTGGCTCACCTTATACAGCAAAACAGCCCGTTGGCACATGTTTGATGGGCAAAGAAGCCAGTTAAAATGGTCATTAGGCAGCTTTGACGAGAAAAATAATCCATTGGCACACCTCTGCCAGAAAAAAATAGCATGTTGGCATGGTCGATAGGCACGTTCGGTGGGAAGAACAGTTCGTTAGGCCCTTTTAATGGGAAAAACAATAAGTTACTAGACCTTTGGTGGGAAAAATAACTCGTTGGCACACCTTTGATAGGAAAAACAACCTGTTGGCACAATTTCGGTAGGTAAAACAGCCTGTTGGAACAACTTTTGTGGGCAAAACAACATGTTGACGTGGTTGTTAGGCACCTTAAGTAGGAAAAATAGTCTATTGGAACACCTTAGGCAATAAAATAGCCCACTGGCATAGTAGCCAGGCACTTTAGCTGGGAAAAATAGTCCGTTAGGCACCATCGGTGGGGAAAATGACACATTGACACACCTTCAGTGGGAAAAATAGCCTATTGGCACACCTTCGGTGGGAATAAAGCTCGTTGGCACACTTTGGTGGGAAAACAACATGTTAACACAGTCACTATGCACCTTCAGTGGGAAAAACAACGCGTTGGCACACCTTAGGTGGGAAAAATTAGACGTTGCACTCCTTGGGAGGGATAAACGGTCCGTTGGCACACCATTGATGGAAAAAAAGCACATTGGAACGCTGGCATCATTATTGGGTACCTTCAGTGGGAAAAACAACTCGTTGGCACACCTTCAGTGGAAAAAATAGCCCGTTGACATACCTTTGGTTTGAAAAACAGCCCATTGGGCATCCTCGGTGGGAAACATAACCTACTGGCACACCTTCGGTGGGTAAAATAGCCTGTTGGTAGGATCACTAGGTACCTTTGGTGGGTAAAATATTCCACTAGCACACCTTTGGTAGGAAAAACAACACATTGGCACAACTTTGGTGGGAAAACTGCCCATTTTCACACCTCTAATGGGAAAAATAACACGTTGGCGCAGTCGCTAGGCACATTTGGTGGAAAAAATAGCCAGTTGGAACACCTTTAATGGGAAAGGCAGAACGTTTGCCTATTGGCACAATTGTTAGACACCTTCGGTGGCAAAACCAAACCATTGGCATACCTTCAGTGGGAAAAGCGGCAAGTTGGCACTGTCGATAGGCACCATCAGTGGGCAAACTAGTCCATTGAGAAGGTTGTTAGGCACGTTCGGTCAGAAAAATAGCCTATTGGAACACCTTAGGTAGCAAAACAGCCCACTGCCATGATAGCCAGGCACCTTACCTGGGAAAACTAGTTCGTTGGGCACCTTCGGTGGGAAAACAATAAGTTGGCAAGTTGGCAACATTACTGGGCATCTTCAGTGGGAAAAACAGCCCATCGGCATACCTTCTGTGGGAAAAATGGCATGTTGGCACGGTCGATAGGCACCTTTGGCGTGAAAAATAGCCCGTTGGTCACCCTCAGTAGGAAACAAAACCCGTAGGCACTCCTTCAATAGGCAAAATAGCCTATTAGCACAGCCACGGGGCACCTTTGGTGGGAAAAATAGTCCATTGGCATAAGTTTGGTGGGAAGAATAGCCCATTGGCATAACTTGCGTTGGAAAAATGACCTGTTTGCATACTTTTCGAGGGAAAAATAGCATGTTGGCATATTGGCACAGTCGCTAGGCGGCTTTAGTTGGAAAAATAACCCATTTCAAACACCTTCGATGGGAAAAACAACACATTTGCATATTGCCACAACCGTTAGGCACCTTCGGTGGGAAAACCAGCTCATTGGCACACCTTCGGTGGGAAAAGCAACTAGTTGGCATAGTCGATGGGCAGTTCGGTGGGCAAAATAGCCCATTGGCTCTGCCGCTAAGCACTTTAGGTGGGAAAAATAGCATGTTGGCACAGCTTTCGTGGGAAAAATAACCTGTTGGCACGCTTTTGATGGGAAAATAACATCGGTGGGGAAAACAATCTTTGGCATGTTCACTTGGCACCTTTAGTCGATAAAATAGTTTGTTAGGCACCTTCGGTGGGCAAAATAACTCGTTGGTAAACCTTCAGGGTGAAAAACAACACATTTGTACCTTCACTAGGCACCTTCGATGGGAAACACAACACGTTGGCAATATCGTTAGGTACCTTCAGTAGGCAAAATAGCCCTTTGGCATGATCGGCAAAATAGCCTGTTGGCACGGTTGCTAGGCACCTTAGGTGGAAAAATATTTCGTTGGGCATCATCGATGGCAAAAATAGCTCCTACGTACACCTTTAATAGGCAAAACAACCCATTGGCAAACATTTTGTGGGCAAAAGAGCCCATTGGCATGGTTGTTACACACCTTTGGTGGGAAAAATAGCTCGTTGGCACGTTCGTTCGGATCCTTGGGTCTGAAAACTGCCCATTACACACCTTCGGTTGGAAAAACTGTCTGTTGGCACACCTTCGATAGGTAAAATAGCCAGTTGGCATACCTTTGGTGGAGAAAACAACCCATTGGCAGGGTCACTAAGCACCTTCGATGGGAAAATTGCTCGTTGGGCACTTTTGGTGGGCAAAATAGCACGTTGGCATGCAATCGGTGAGCAAAACATCCTGTTAGGATGGTTTCTAGGCACCTTTTGTGATAAAAATAGTCTATTGGCAAGGTCAGTAGACACCTTTAGTGGGAAAACAACTCGTTGGCAGGGTTTCTTGTCACCTTCTATGGGAAAAACAGCCCGCTGGCATGGTCGCTAGGCACCTTTGGTTGGAAAAACAGCCCATTAACACAATCATTAGGCACCTTTAGTGGGCAAAATAGTCCATTGGCCACTATTGGTGGGAAAAACA
The DNA here is from genome assembly GCA_027123815.1 of Erythroxylum minutifolium. Taxonomy (NCBI): domain Eukaryota; kingdom Viridiplantae; phylum Streptophyta; class Magnoliopsida; order Malpighiales; family Erythroxylaceae; genus Erythroxylum; species Erythroxylum minutifolium. Next base: position 11,119 of record JAOTJB010345309.1, read on the forward strand.
GTTCGGTGGCACACATTCGGTAGGCAAAATAGCCTGTTGGTACACGTTTAGTAGGCAAAACAGCCCTTTGGCAAGGTCGCTAGGTTCCTTATGTGGGAAAACAACCTATTGGGCACCTTCAGTGGAAAAACTGTCTGTTCACACAACTTCGGTGTCAAAATAACCCGTTGGGCACCTTTAGTGGCAAAAATAGCCCGCTTGCATGTTTGCTAGGCACCTTCAGTAGGAAAAACAACTCATTCGTGCACCTTCGATGGGCAAAACCGCCCGTTGGGCACCTTTGGTAGGCAAAACATCCCGTTGGTAGACCTTTGGTGGGAAACACAACTCATTGGTAATCCTTCGAAGGGAAGCGACTAGTTGACACAGTCACTGGGAACCTTCGTTGGTCCAAATATTTCATTGGCTGACGTTTGGTGAGCAAAATAGCTCGTTGGTAGGGTGGCTAGTCACTTTCAGTGGGAAAATAGCCCTTTGGCACATTTGCTAGCACAGTTGTTAGGCACCTTAGGTGGGAAAAACATTATGTTGGGCACCATCGATGGTAAAAATAGCTCCTACATACATCTTCACTAGGCAAAATAACCCGTTGGTACACATTTTATGGGCAAAAGAGCCCGTTGGCATGGTTGCTAGGCATCTTAGGTAGAAAAAATAGCCCGTTGGCATGTTTGCTAGAATCCTTCGATCGAAAAACAACCCATTGGGCACCTTCGGTGGGAAAAACTGCCTACTAGCACACCTTCGGTAGGCAAAACAACTCGTTGGCATACCTTTATCCTGTGATTGGTTCCTGTCCTCGTTAGTGGGGACAGAAGATGAAACATATAAATCCTGTCTCCGTGTGTCGTTTGGTTGCTGTCCCCGAATTTCTGTCCATCGTCCTTGGATGACAGGAACAAGCTTTTTTGTTCCTCCCATAAAGGGAGGACAGAGACACGTTGTCCCTGTCTTCGCAACATAACACGCTTCTTTTGTTATTCATTTTGTTGTTTTATTATATTATTATTATTATTATTATTATTATTATTATTATTATTATTATTATTATTATTATTATTATTATTATTAT
>JAOTJB010345329.1:0-12188 GCA_027123815.1 Erythroxylum minutifolium
CGACTTTTGTTAAGTGTTTAGTGAAGTGTTAAGTGATGTGACACGCCACCTCGCGGGGCACGGATCCGGGTATCACTATTGATATCGGGTTCGGGTTTTGCGGGAATGGGGTGTTACACAACGAAACAATGTAAAATAGGGGAAAGACTCGATACCATTTATTCAAATCATAAATACCGGTAACAACACTATTTTCTTATTGATTCAACACGAATGCCAAGAAATGAGGCAAAGAAAGACACACAACTGTCAGGGTCTATTATTCATAAAAAAATTGTGAAATATATAGTTTAAGCGACTTATGTAATCGAACCCTAAAAATTACCAAAAATGGACCATATCATTCTGGATATGTACACGTCATCTCATGGACTGCATCATTATCCCTAAGGTGGACAGAATTTTCCTTAGAATTGTCATCGTCTAACGAATCACCAGAGAAGGGAATCAAATGCTCCATATTGAACATGTCAACCATATGATTATAACTTGGCAGCTTCAGATGGTTTATTGTAATCACCAGCAGAAAAGCGATCCTTAATCAGAATTCCCCATACAAAGTCACCTATTTCAAACTCAACATGTCATCTCTTCTTATCCGCAGTCTTTTTGTACTTACTAGCAACCTTTAGCAGATTGTCATGAACAACTCTATGGACATCCTGTAATCTAGTAATAAAATCTTCTGCTTTGCCATACACTCTTATCTTGCTAGGAAAAGGCAACAAATCAAGAGGACTGTGAGGAAGAACAAAATACCTAATCTAAAAGGGATTGTACTCAGTATTATGATTAATCACATGATTATTTGTAAATATAGCCTAGTTGAGCTTTATGTCCGAACCTTGACATTTTCAACAACTAAGCTCGTAATAAATTACCTAAGGAACGATTCAAGACTTCAGTATGCCCATCAGTTTGGGGGGATAAGCAATATTGAAACTCAGCTGTGTATTTACAATTTTCGATAGGTTGCAACAAAAATGGATAAGGAACTTGATATCTCTATTAGAAACAATTGAAGATGGTAGGCTATGCAATCTGTAAACTTCTCTAACAAATAATTACACTACACGAACGACATCAGTAGTTTTCTTACAAGGAATAAAATGAACCATCTTACAAAAATGATTAACAACAACGTAGATGGAATCATTATCTCACTGTGTTCTTGGTAACCCCAATTTGAAATCCATACTCATATTAACCCAAGGCTACATACTAACTGGTAAAGACTGATACAAGCCTGCATTAGTTATTGTTCCCTTCGAAACTTGCTAGATTAGACAACGGTGTACATACCTTTTAACTTCCTTTCGAAGGTTTGGCTGCAAGGTTCTTTCACGCCTCATATGGCCTTCCCTATACAATTCTGTAATAATCTGCAGCCGCAAGCTACAATCAGGAATACATAACTAGTTCTCTTTAAATAAAAAACCATACAAAAGGTATTCTGTCTTCTCACTAGCTCTAATTTTTTCTAGAATGCCAAAAAAGAATGGGTTGTATCAAGTAAAGCAGAAAAAGAGTTAAAGCCAGGTACCTCCACATTCATTCTGTTTAATAGACTCTTCATTCTATTTAATGCGTCAGCAACTCGGTTTGTCAAACCAAACTTATGCTTCACAAAAAAAATGAGACATTCCAGGTATGTAACCCACAAGGCATACCTGGCAGACACTTTATCTTGATTGTGAAAATGCTTCAACGCTTCATGATCAGTGTACAGAATAAATTCCTTGTGGAACAGGTGGTGTCTCTAGTGTTTGACATCTTGAACTATAGTATAGAATTCTACATTATAGGTGTTGTATCTCAACTTTGGACCAAATAGTTTCTCACTAAAGTACGCAATAGGCCTACTATTCTGACTCAGGACTGCTCCAATTCTGACATTAGATGTATTTGAACGTAACTTGAAACGTTGGTGGAAATCAAGCAGCACTAAAATTGGAGCTGTAGTAAGGTGATGTTTCGCCAGTTCGAATGCCTCCTTTGCTCCATCAGTCTAGGAAAATTTTGTACCTTTCATGTAATCAGTGATAGGCTCCATAATGGTACTGAAGTGTGAAATGAAACGCCTATAGAAAGACACTAACATATAGAAGTTGCGGACTTCTGTAATGTTGTTAAGTATAGGCCAATTTTGAACTGCTTCAAACATGGACTCGTCAACTTGTAAGCTATCTCCAAAAATAACATAACCAAGGAAAAGGACCTTGGACACCATGAAAGAGCACTTCTTTATGGCTATATAAAACTTCTCCCTGTAAAGAACACTAAGAACATCCTGCAAGTGTTGAAGATGCTCTTCTGGATTAACACTATAGATCAATATATCGTCAAAGTATACTACAACACACTTGTTAATGAATGGCCTCAAACTCTAGTTCATCACCCTCATAAAGGTACTAGGCATGTTTGATAGGCCAAATGACATCACTAACCACTCATACAATCCCTCCCTCATTTTAAAGATCGTTTCCCCCTCATCCACAAGCCTAATTTGAATCTGGTGATACCCACTTTTCAAGTCCAATTTGGTAAATATTTTCACACCCCTCAATTGATCAAGTAGATCATCTAAACAAGGAATAGGAAAAAGGTAACTGACAGTAATTTTGTTGCCAAATGACATCACTAACCACTCATACAATCCCTCCCTCATTTTAAAGGTTGTTTCCCCCTCATCCCCAAGCTTAATTTGAATTTAGTGATACCCACTTTTCAAATCCAATTTGGTAAATATTTTGACACCACTCAATTAATCAAGTAGATTATCTAAACGAGGAATGGGAAAAAGGTACCTGACAGTAATTTTGTTGATTGCAATGTTGTCCAGACATATGCACCAGGAACCATCTTTCTTTGGAGTGAGAAGGGCCAAAACTGCACAAGTACTCTTACTTTCACAGTTGAACCCCTTTGCCAACAACTCTTCAACCTGCCTCCTCAACTTTTCATGTTCACTGTGACTCATTCTATAATGAGGACAATTTGGGAGGGAAGCACCCTGTTCAAGATCAATCTGGTGATAAATGTCACGCAATGGAGGTAATTCGTTAAGTAGCTCCTTGAGGAAAACATCTTGGAATTCAGTGATCAATGGCAATAATGCATATGGTATTGCAACATCTTCAACTACCTCCTTCACTACCAAGGCATACACCACCTTAGCATCTTGCAATTCTTCTTCAAACTTGGCCTAAGACAATAAAACAACATTGTCTTTCATGGACTTGGTCTCGACATAAGACGTGTTTGGAGGATAGCGGATCAGCCAATATTTTGACTGATTCAAGTGTTTCAGTTGTTTAACTTTTCAAACAGCTGAAATACTTGTTTGGAAAGGACATGAAAAGTTAGCTGATCTATCTCAAAACGCTAAACTTGGAAACGCTATACAATAGCAGCGTTTCAAGTAGCTGTTTCACTTTTAACAAGTGAAAAATCAATTACACCCTTTAGATAAACAAAGATATACATTAATTAAATTTTACAAATCAAATTTATTTCTAACTATAAGCCCTAAACTTTTTAGGATTTTTTTAATTTTTTAATTTTAAGTTTTTATAAAATTAAAAAACATAATTATAATTATAATTAATTTTTATTAAGTAATAATTAAATTTTAATTTTTATTAAAATAATAATTAAATTTAAAATTTAATTTAATTTTTATTAAAGTAATATTAGTATAATTAAAATTAAAATAAAAAGTAAAAAATAAAAATAAAAATAAAAAAGCCTACACATAACGGGTGACAAATTCATGCCCTTATAATTTTTTTTAAAAAACTATGTCCTCGTAAGTCGTTTTACACATTAACAGCTAATACTAAATAGCCAATTTTACCAAACATCTCTAACAAACAGCTAATGCAATCCGCTGGTCAAATCAGCTAATAGAATCAGCTGTCAGCAAATAGCTGATAGAATCAGCTAACAGCTAATGTAACCAGCTGATTGCCAAATAGGGCCATATTCTTTAAAGGGCACTAACATAATTTTCACTCCCTTGAACATGAAAATATAAGTATTGGCTCTACCATCATGTGTAACCCCTTTATCGAACTGCCACAGATGTCCCAAAAACAAATGACACAAATCCATAGCAACAACATCATACCATACATAATCCTTATACTTAGAACCAATTGAAAAAGTAACTAGACCTCGTTTAGAAACTATTACGTCTCCAAATTTTTTAAACAAACTAGTTTGTACAGTTTCTTGTGCTGCTCCGTCTCAATGCCCAATATCTACACTACTTCAACTGACACAATATTTTTGTAACTACAGACATAAATTCATAAATTTGCAAACCTTCCCTAGGAGGGTTCAAATGGACTGGAAGATGTTATTCCACAACCAGCCGTCACCAATAGTTACTCTTATGGTCATACAGGATATTTGAACAACCAATGTAGTACCCACATCTCCAGTCACAATCTCCTTATCAATTGCATCAGTATCAAATGCAGGCTCCCACATACACATTTTCCTCATCGTCACCCTCATCATTATCTACAAAGAGAGCCCTTTTTCCCGCCTTCTTATAATCTTCTTTTTTATGCCCCATTTCGCCACAATTGAAACACTTAATTCCACTAATTCTAGGTTTGCTGAACCTAGTAGGATTATTAACAGAACTACTATCACCTACACGACTACCACCACTGCCACCAATGCCACTGTTACTGCTACCACCATCGCTAACACTTCTTGTGATACCAGAATTTATGCATCGTTGCTATTTCTCCACCACCAGTGCTCTCTGATACACTACTGAAATAGAAACAGGATCTAACATGTTGACGGTATCTTAGATCTGCATTCTCAGCCCGCCAATGTATCTTGCCACCAATTACTACTTAGTCTCTTGAATCTCGTTTCTGACTAGGAGTTGATAAAACTCAATAGTATATCCATCTACTGATCTCATGCCCTGCTTAAAATTCTGCAACCTTTGGTACATCAATTGCTGGAAATTGTAGGGTAAAAAATTGGAATGCATATGTTTCTTCATCTTTTCCCATATGATGATTTTAGACTTACCCAATCTTTGTCGGATTAATTTTAATTGTTGCCACCAACTTGCGACCTTATTTTGAAATCTGGTAGCCACCAATTGCACTTGTTTACTTTCAGGTACATCTTTGAAATCCAGAATTTTCTTTATAGTAGCCAGCCAATCCATGAACTCTTCGAGTTGTAGACTACCATGGAACTCAGGAATTTTTATCCTCATTCCAGTCTCCCATCTCCGTTGATCTCTCTTAGCACATGCTCTAGGGTGCCTATGCACAGGCTCATCGAAATACTCATCATCCTCTCCATCTCTAAAGTCATCATCAACACTAGTAGATAATAAATTCCTGCAATGACTTGATATCATTGATTTGAATCATGACTATCGATAACAACACTATTTACCTATTGATTTAACACGAATACTAGGAAATAGGGCAAAGAAAGGCACATAACCGCCAGGGTCTATTATTCATCAAAATTTTGTGAAATACATAGTTTGGGAGACTTAAATAGTTGAACCCCTAAAAATTACCAAATATGGCTAAAAACTAAAATGTCCCTATTCTAAAATAAACAAAAAAATGCAACAAGTCGATAGAATTATGACCAGGTTTTGTCGAATCTGTCTAGATATGCACGCGCCTTCTCGTGGACTGCATCACAACCTCTTTCCAGAAGCTTGAACTGAAATCAACCAATAAAGGGAGATCAGGTTTTAGCTTATCATTTTCTAAGTTATAGCAAAATGTAACAGTGGTGACTAGTTCTAGGATTGCCAATCAGATCAACATTAGAGCAACACCTAGAATTGCATCTTAGAAAAATGCAAAAAGCTTGTTGGTGTGTAGGGTATGAAATTTATGTATTTGTGATGTAATGAAAGAAATCTTTTTTGATTTGTATTAGTAGGTTTGCTTCTATAATTAAACTCATTAGTTGAAGGGTTTTCTGTTAGAAGACAAACTCGTGTAAAACTCTCCTAGGTTCTTCTAGACACCACAAATAAGTGTAGTTTTTGTCTTTCACTTTGTTAGCTGTCAAAAATCATTAATTATAGCTATTAGTTAGTGTAGTTGTTTTGAGCTATCAAAGTTGGTGAGTAATTCGACTTTCATGCCTATAAAAAGACCCTTGTATTTTTAATGCATGCATGAGAAAAAACAAAGAAAATATAGAGATAGAGCATAAGCTCTTATAGTAGAACCTAGAGTGTAACGTAGAGTTATTATCAATATATTGTTGTTTGTCTACTTTGTTTTCCAAAAAGTGGTATCAGAGCTAGGTTCATGACTACATTTGAAGAACATGAAACATGGCCAATATGATTCATCCTCAAATTCTAAAATTAACAAAGACAAATTATGGAAACTGGGCAACCAAATGAAGGTACTGATCAGATCACAATATTTGTGAGAGATTATTAAAGAGGGCTACACTAAGCCTGAAGATGCGACCGCTGAAGCATCGTTATCAAATGCATAAATGACATCACTTGAGGAATCACGCAAGGAAGAAAGTCTTGTTTTTCATCTTTCAAGGAGTTGACGAATCAACATTTGAAAAAATATCATAGGTAAAAACTTCAAAAGATACGTAGGAAACTCTATAGAAATCTCTTTAAGGAGACGAAAAAGTTAAAAAGGTATGACTCCAATCTCTTATAGTTGAATTTGAAACATTAAAAATGCAGAGTTTTGAAAAGATTAGTGGTTATATTACTCGTTTGAAAATGGTGGTGAACAAGATGAAAAGAAATTGAGAAGCTCTTGATAATGTCAGGGTGATGGAAAAACTCTTACGTTTACTGACAAGAAATTTTGATTATGTTGTCCCTACCATTGAAGAATCAAAGGATTTGTCACAAATCTTTATTGATGATTTTGTGGGCTCTCTTTAAGTTTATGAGCTGAGAATGATCCAAAATGAAAATACTAATGATTTGGAACAAGCTTTGCAAAGCAAGTTATCTATTGGTGGCAATCAAACTAGTGGCAGTTGCGAATAAGAAAGATGAAATCGAAGTAGCTACAAAGGTGCCTACAGAAGTGGACATGGTGGACAAGAAAGTGGTATGAAAACTTTTGAAAGAGGCCAAAAAAATGAAGGATATCAAATATATGGTCGTGATCGAGGATTCCAAAATTGAGGAAGAGGCAGTTTTCAACAACTAGGTAATAAATCACAAGTGCAATGTTATAATTGTAACAAATATGACCATTTTATTTACGAGTGGAGATCAGTGCCTAAGAGGGAGGAAACAAATCTTTTTACAACAACAAAATATAAAGAAGCTGAATTGGCTATTTTTTTAACATACAAAGGAAATGAAGAGGGCAAGAAAAATGTTTGGTATTTTGACACTAGTGCTAGCAACCATATGTGTGGGCCAAAAGAGCTGTTTATAAAAATATCCAATGAGCAGTTACTTTTGGTGACTCATCAAAAATTCCAATTAAAGGTAAAGGTAAACTTATAATTACCTTTAAAAATGGAGAGAACAGGTATATATATGATGTTTATTATGTACCTGTATTAAGAAACAATATTATTAGCCATGGTCAGCTCTTAGAAAAAGGGCACAATATATACTTGGAAGATTACTCTCTTGTCATCAATAAAGGTGGAGAATTAATAGCTAAAGTTGATATGACAGGAGAATTAATAGCTAAAGTTGATATGACAAAGAATCTTCTTTTTACACTTAATATTCAATCATAAGTACTGAAATGCATGAAGTCTATCATTAAAGATGAATCATGGCTATAACATTTAAGGTTTGGTCATCTTGGTTCTACTAGCCTAAATTTGTTATCAAAAGAAAAGATAGTAAATGGGATTCTAGAAATTAATCAACAGGATCAATTATGTGAAGCATACATTAAAGGGAAATATCACAGACAAAATTTTGAAGTTGGAAAATCAAGGAGAGCCAGAAGATCGTTGGAGATTGTTCACTCAGATATAGCTGGACCATTTGATATATCATCACTTGGTGGAAATAGGTATTATACTACCTTTATTAATGATTTCTGCAGAAAAATTTGGGTGTATATTCTTAAGGAAAAATAATAAGCCCTTGATAAATTTAAGGAGTTCAAAGTAATGCCAGAAAAATAAAATGGGCAATATTTAAAGATACTTAGATCTGATAGAGGAGGTGAGTACATGTCAAAGTTTGAAACATTTTGCAAAGAGCATGGAATCGTTCATTAGTTGATAGCTTCATATACACCACAACAAAATGGCATCACAAAAAGAAAGAATCACACGATTCTAAATATGGCGAGAAGCATGGTGAAAGGAAAACACTCACTGAGAACTTTCTAGGCTAAAGCCATCCTATGTGCTGTTTATTTACTAAATTAGTGTCCAACAAATAGTGTAAAATTCAAAACACCAAATGAAGCATAGAGTGGTAGCAAGCTAGTAGTTAGACATCTCAAGATTTTTAGGTGCATTGTATATGCCCATATTCTTAATCAAAAAAGAAAGAAGTTAGATGATAAAGGTGAAAATAGGAGTAAGGCATATTTATTGGCTATAAAAAGAGGAGTAAGGCATATAAATTGTACAACCCTATGACTAAGAAGGTGATTATCTCACGAGATGTCGAATTCAATGGAGCAAATTATTGGAAATCGAATAAAGAAGATAATAAAGTTCAAGGACTATTTTTTGATGATGATCATGATGATGACTTTAACACACAAGATGAATAAGGAGATGAACAGACTTCTCCACAAAGTTCTACTTTAATAACTCCTGAATCAACACCATTAACTTCATCACATAGCAGCAGTAGCTGTAGCAATTCAGGGGGAGCACCTACAAAAATGCGAAGTTTAAATGATATCTATGATGCCACAGAATAGGTACAGACAACATTTGATTATTCATTATTTTCCTTAATGGTGGAGTGTGATCCATTAACATACGAGAAGACTATTAAAGATGAGAAGTGGAAAAAGGCCATGAATGAAGAAATTACTGCGCTAAAAAGAAACAACACATGGAAACTAACTAATCTTCATAAAGCACATAAGGGAATAGGAGTTAAGTGGGAGTACAAGACAAAAACTAATCAAGAAAGAAAGGTTGAAAAATACAAGGCAAGATTAGTTGCATAGGGTTATAAGCAGAGAAAAGGAATTAATTATGAAGAAGTGATTGCTCAAGTTACAAGGATTGATACTATTAGACTTCTTACAACACTGGCAGAACAAAATAAATGGAAGATTTATCATATAGACATGAAATCATCTTTCTTGAATAGATACCCAGAAGAAGAAGTCTGCATTGAGCAACCACTAGGATATATCAAAAAAGGATAAGAAGATAAAGTTTATCGTCTAAAAAAGCATTGTCTGGATTAAAGCAAGCTCCACGAGCTTGGAACATGAGAATAGATGAGTATTTCCAAAAGAATGGTTTTGCAAAAAGCCTACATGAGTATTCTTTATACATGAAAAAAATCAATATGGTGACATCATAATTGTGTGTTTATGTGTGGATGATATGATCTTCACGGGAAATGATCTGAGTATGTTCAGTGTTTTTAAGAAAATTATGACTAAAGAATTCAAAATGATAAATATTGGTGAAATGTCATACTTTCTTGAAATCGAGATAAAACAAATAGGAGATGGAATATTTATATTGCAGAAGAAGTATATGGAACAAATCTTAAAAAATTTTAGAATGAAGGATTGCAAACCAATGGCTACGCTAGCAGAAACAGGTGTAATATTGAGAATGGATTTAAATAGAGTGTTAGTAAACCTGACATTGTTCAAGAGTCTAGTCGGAAGCCTGAGATATTTAACTTTCACATGCCCAGATATTATGTACGTAGTTGGATTGGTCAGTAGATATATGGAGAAGGCAAAGCAAGATCACTTCATTACAGTAAAAAGAATTTTAAGATATATTAAAGGTACAATAAATCATGGTTTATTTTATACACATTCTCAATATTTAAAGTTGATTGGCTATTCAAATGGTGATTATGGTGGAGACTTAGATGATCGAAAGAGCACCTCTGGATATGCATTTCATATTAGATAAACAATATTTTTGTGGCCATAAAAAAGCAACAAATAGTTGTTCTTTCGATGTGTAAAGCCAGTATATTACTGTAGTAGCATGTACATATCGAGCAATATGGATGAAGAATATTTTGAGTGAGTTATATAACACACAAGAAGGTTCGATTACAATATATATTGATAATAAATCTGCTATATCATTTGTGAAAAATCCAATTGCATATAGTCGAAGCAAACATATAGATATGAAATATCATTTTATTTGAGAGTAAGTGAAAAACAAACTATAGATCTCATTCATTACAAAACTGAAGATTAACTTGATATTTTTACAAAGCCTTTAAAAATCGATGTATGTCACAAACTCAAAGAAAAGCTTAGCATGCAAAGTTGGGTTTGAGGGGGAGTGTTAAAACACAAACTCGTGGAGAACACTTCCGGGTTCTTCTAGACATGACAAATGAGTGTAACTGTTATATTTCACTTTGTTAGCTGTCAAAACTCATTAATTATAGCTTTTAGTTTGTGTAGCTGTTTTCAGTTGTCAAAGTCAGGGAGTAAACCTTTTTCATACCTATAAAAACCCTTGTATTCGTAATGCATGCATGATAAAAAACAAAGAAAAATAGAGAAATAATGCAGAAGCTCTTATAGCAGTAGCTAGAGTGTAACGTAGAGTTATTATCAATATATTGTTGTCTGATATCTAGTTATTTGTCTACTTCATTTTCCAACATTTTTCTTAGTTCTTTTAGGGTTTTTGTAGAACAGGTTTCTCTTCTATAAAGATGCATCTATTTGCAAGCTTAATCATGAGGGAACATCTTCATTAGATGGTTTTTGTTACATTTACTTACTCTAAAACCAAATGAATGAACCTGGAATCCAATTAGCGCATGTTGGGGACTAAAAAAAGGAACACAAAACCATATGGAAAGATCACATATCTTGCTTCATGATAATATCTTCCTTGGTTGTTGTAACTATTAAAGTTAATGCCTTCTCTGACCTATGATTAAACTTCCATTAACAAATAATAATTAATGCAACTATGACAATGTTAAATTTAAGGAAGGTTTTGTTCAACCTAAATAAACAATAAGTGAGCTTTGTTGGATTATTAATGTCTCATGTAATTAGAAATACCGACATGATGGGTGTGGTAGTTAAAAGGTGGTTTTCTCATTTTAAACCATATAAAACTGTCACCTCTTTTAGTTCTATTATTGCCGTTAAGATTACTTCTGCGATAACCATCAAATAAGTGTAAAAGAATAGAAGTGATAACGAGAGAATAAAAGAATAGAAATATGGAAGAGATTCAACATCAAACAACATTATGGATCAAGGTACGATAATTGATTTTGTGAGAATTATATATGTTTAAGATCCTGTAGAATCGTATCATACAGAGAACGTATTCTACATGTGATATCAGAGCATCAGGTTATGAACTTTATAATTCTCCATTACGTTTTTTGGTTTTGAACCATTTTCATGCTTTTCTATTTGGACAAAATCGATACATATATCTACTAAGCAATTTTATTTTGAAGTATGTGAGAGATGCGTGTTTTTTCTCAGTGATCCAAGACACTACCAGTGATGATTTTTCTCTCAGTGGTGCAAGCAAACATCGATGCCTGCCGTGTTAGTCGTGTGTGCGGTTGTTATGATGTAGCATCATCACTATGATTAAAAGATGAAGGAATAAAAGATGCATGAACTGGTTGTCTTAATAACAGATATAACATATGCATGAACGTGAACGTGAAGAGTGTATGCATGATGTTAATAATATTAAACCATAACAGAGAAGAGTGCATGCATTTTTGTTAAGTTCACGTAAATGATGTTTATCTTATTAAGCAACAAAATATACACTGCATACATTTATGATAAAGTTCACATAAACAGTGTTTATATTAGTAAACAACAATTATACACTACAGGCATTTATAGTAAAGTGTACTTTAATAGTATTTATCTTATTAAACAATCAAAGATGTAATGCATGCATTTATTATAGAGAACGTATATGGTGTTTATATTGTTAAACAATGAAAGATGAAGTGCATATATTTATATAAGTGTACGTAAGTGAATGTG
>JAOTJB010345346.1:0-12188 GCA_027123815.1 Erythroxylum minutifolium
GCTGATCAGCTAACGAGGTTAAACCTTTACCAGAGGCTAAGCATAGCAATTGATGTGGCTAATGCCCTTGACTATTTACATAACCATAGTCAAATGTGCATTATCCACTGTGATCTGAAGCCAAGCAACATTCTTTTGGATGAAGATATGACTGCTCATGTTGGAGATTTTGGATTAGCAAGATTCCTGTCAGAAGATTCTGACCAGCTAGTCTCAGATAAATCAAACCAGAGCAGCTCCATTGGAATAAAAGGCACCGTAGGATATGCACCCCCAGGTAAAATGTACGATGATGTTCCTCAATATTTTATTTTGTTCTATATTAAAGGAACATTTGTTTGTTGAACTGCAGAATATGGAATGGGCAGTGAGGTGACAACTTATGGCGATGTGTACAGCTATGGAGTTATGTTGTTGGAGATGTTTACGGGCAAGAGGCCTACGGATGCCATCTTTAAAGATGGACTGAACCTTCATAACTTTGTTCAAGTGGCTTTGCCTGCCAGAGTGATGGAAGTTGTTGATCCAATGCTTCTGCAAGACGAGGAGGATGAATTAGAGAGTGAAAACTCAAAAACCCTCAAGTGTTTAACATCAATTCTCAAAGTTGGGTTGGCTTGTTCTGCAGAAATTCCTAGAGAGCGGATAGATATTAGCAGTGCAGCTGCTGAGTTGCAACGAATTAGGGATAGTGTGGAAAGAACTGGACTAAGGAACAACGGTACCCGCAGAGAGAGAAGAGAGTAAGAGAAGAAACCACTATATTAGAAACCACAGTTCTCTCTGTGACTTCCCTCTGTAAGTAGTCGTACATTTTTCACCTGTGATTGTAACCAGGCTGAAAAGAAGTACGATGAAAAAAAAAATTCTTATTATTCAGTGAATAGAAAACGGATATATACAGAATCCCTATAATTGTACTATTCTACTCCTAAACAGTTCAGCTATTCTAATATAGGTAATTACAATATTTACTCTATCAACCTTAGGATACAATTAAATTTCTTAACACTCCCCTCAAGATAGAAAGTGAATATCAAGAACTGCCAACTTGCATTTTATTATAGAAAAAGCTTCTTTTTCTAATGGTTTAGTGAACAAATTGACAAGCTATTTAGTTGAAGGAACAAATTCAGATGTGATTGAGCTATCTTAAATCTTGTCACTGAGTAAAGTGACAATCTATTTCTATATATTTGATTTTATCCTGAAACACCGGATTAGCTGTAATGTGTAGGATTGCTTTATTGTCACAATACAAAAATGCTAGCTTTGGATGTAATATTCGCAAATCTTTCAACAATGATCGTAACCAAGATGACTCACAACATGTACGAGTCATCACTCAATATTCAACTTTCTGATGATAGAGAACTTTGCTGAGGATAGAGATACAATCTTCGACCTTTTTTTCCACCATGAAATTAGAGATCCTAGAAAAACACAATAACCTGTGTAATTGATTTTTAGGATAATAGGCAATCTTCCCAATCAAAATCATACAAAGCACGTAAATATAAACCATTTGTGGAGGAAAAACAAACCTTGGACTTGAATTATTCTTTAAAAATCTCAATACATGCATGGCAACTTTCATATGAGGTTTGCATGGAGCATGTATGAATCTGCTCAATATGTGCACTGAATAGGTGATATCTAGATGAGTAATAGTCATGTAAATTAGGTGTCCTACAAACCATTTGTATATAAATGAATCTTTTAACAATTCACCTTCATCTGATAGCTTCATATTTTGTTCCACGGGAAAATCTACGGGTTTAGCTCTCAAATATCCATCATCTTTCAAAATTTCTAAAATGTATTTCCTTTGTGAAATAAAAATACCTTTCTTTGACCACGACACCTCCATACCCAAAAAATAATTTACATTGCCCAAATCTTTAATCCGGAAATGATTATGCAAAAATTGTTTAAGACTAGATATGGCGATGGGATCATTACTAGTTATGAGAATGTTATCGACATAGATCAATACAGTTGTAAATGATTTGCCTTTCTTAAGTGTAAACAGTGAGTAATCAACTTTGGACTGAATAAACCTAACATCTTGAATAGCAGTAAAGAACTTGGCAAACCATTGACAAGAGGCTTGTTTTAATCCATACAAGGACTTGTTGAGGTGACACACAAGATTCTTCCCCTGTCAATGAAAACCAGGAGGACGAGATATAGATATTTCTTTAGAAATATCACTATGAAGAAAAGCATTATGGACATCAAGCTAATGAAGAGACCAATTTTGAGTAGTTGCCAAAGCCAATAAGAAATGGACTATAAACATTTTAGTAGTAGGTGAATAAGTGTCATGATAATCGATAACTTTGAGTTGTGTCTAACCTTTTGCAACTAGGAGCGCTTTGTAGCATTCAAGAGAACCATCTAATTTGCCCTCAATTTTGTACACCTAATGGCATCCAATAGCCTACTTTCTTGGAGGAAGAGATGTGAGAGACCAAGAATTGTTGGCTTTTAAAGCAACTAACTTAGATTGCATTGCTTCTTGCCAATAAGGTTGAGAAGCAGCTTGATCATAACATATAGGCTCAACATCATTAGTAATAGTAGCTATAAATAAACGATGTTGTGGTGAGTAATAATCATAAGAGATAAAATGGTTGGAATTTCTAGTTATCTTGGTAGAAATTTATGCAGAGAGGATAACGTGTACCTTTATGTGGAAAAGATTATAAAGGTGACTACGTCTCTTGATTGCAAATATAGTCATATAAAGTTGCAGGAGGAACATGAGGTCATTGAGAATGACGCAAGGGGGTTGCTAGTGGTCAAGTAGCAAAAGAGGCAAGGATGGGTTCTATAGATGTTGGGTGAATGGATGAAGGAGTCTCCAAAGTAATAGGGTCTATGCCAGCAATAGGTAGGACATAATCAACGATTAGTGTGGAAGGGGCAATGGATTTATAAGGAAAGATATCCTTATTAAAAATAACATCACGACTAGTGAATACTCGAAGAGTTTCAATATCATATAATTTGTAAGTTTTTTGACCAATAGGATAGCCAAGAAAAACATAATATGTGGTACGAGGAACAAACTTGTGGGAATGAAACCTGATTTAGTGCTGCTGAAAAGATTAATTTCAATTGTAATGATGTCGTTAGCTTATCTTGTAGTAGGTGAGTTTTACTTGTGTTAATGGATAATGGTAGAATATTGATAATGTCTGTCATCATTGTAGTTTTTGAATTTTTTCAGTATGATGTATTATAGCTGGAGTGTTATATGATGAATGAAATGGAAGAAGCAATGTAGCTTCATATTCTTCAACTTCTAATTCAAATTGCTGATCAGTACATTTATTCAAACTTTTTACATTTCTCTACATGGTATTAGAGCAATATTGATCTTGTAAGGGATCTGTGATTAAAAAAAAAACCAACTACTGGAAATTTTTTCTTAGCCTCACTCACACATCAACCTCTTCGAAAACTCTAACCAATGACTTCCACACCTTCAAACACTACACCACCTATCTTCATTGGCCAAAATTATCAAATTTGGGCTATAAAGATGAAAACGTACTTAAAGATCATTTGATCTTTGGGATTATATCGATGGTAAGGAGGTGAGTCCTTTTCCTAATAACCCTACAGTGTACCAGATTAAGCAACAAGTTGAAGAAACAACCAAGAAACTTCGTGCACTGTCATACATTCACTCAATTGTGGATGGTGTGATTTTTACAAGAATTATGGATTGTGAGTCTGCCAAAGATGCTTAGGAAAGGCTAAAGCAGGAGTTTCAAGGCAGTGATAAAATAAGGAAGATGTAAATTCTGAATCTGAGAAAAGACTTTGAAATGCATCGTATGAAGGAGTCGGATAAGATCAAAGACTATAGTGACAGAATAATGATGACTGTCAATGAAATAAGGTTGCTGGGGGACATCTTGAAGAGAAGAGAATTGTGGAGAAGGTCATGTTGACACTTCCAGAGAGGTTTGAGTCTAAAATCTCTTCTCTGGAAGATAGTTGGGACATGGAAAAGATTAATGTCATTGAATTTGCAAATGCTTGGCAAGTTGTGGAACAAAGGAAGGCATTTCAAGAGGAGGAAAGCTCTAGTGAAGGAGCATATGCAGCTGCTAAAAAATATAATCCAAGTGGATCTAAGAAGCTTTCTTATGAAAGGAAGAGTAAGAAGAAGGCAAAACAAAACAACAGGGGAAAGTTTAGGAAAAATAAATTTACTCCTTGTCCTCATTATCAAAAGAAAAATCATACAGCAGACTTTTACTGGTTCAGGCCAAATGCATAATGCAAGGTCTGTAAATTATTTGGTCATGCTGAGAAGGTTTGTAAGTCAAATTTGAAGAAGTAAGCTAAAGCTTAGCTTGCACAAGTTACTAAAAATTATGAAGAACAAAAGGAAGAGTTGTTTGTAGCTGTTAAAGAATTACATGCAGCAACTCAAAACTCTGAAGTTTGGCTCGTGGACAGTGGCTGCACAAACCATATGACAGCTGATCCAACTATTTTCACTAACATGGATCGAAACTTTGCATATAAAGTGAAGTTGGGAGATGGCAAATTGATGCATGCTGAAGGGAAAGGTACCATTTGCATTCAAACTCCTTCTGGAATGAAAAATATAGCAGATGTGTTATATGTACCTGAGATTGACATGAATTTGCTGAGTGTTGGTCAATTGCATGAGAAGGATTATAAGTTAATCTTTGAAAATAAAATCTGCTCCATCCAAGACTCACATGGAATTGAGGTTTTATCAGTTGAGATGAGGAGGAGAAATTTTCCTGTCAAATGGTCCAATGCTACTACTGCTAATGCTCATGTTTCTGTCAAAGATAACACTTTTCTATGGCATAAATGATTTGGACACACCAACTTTACTTTATTTAAGCAGCTACAAGATTTAGAGCTTGTGAATGATCTGAACTCAATTAATGAGTTTACTGGTGTGTGTGGAATCTGTCAGCTGGGTAAGTTGAGCAAAACTCCCTTTCCTATGAATCAAGCTACAAGAGCAATAGAGAAGCTGTAGCTAGTGCATTTAGATGTTTGTGGACCAATGAGCATTGCCACACTCAAATCCAGCAAGTACTTTCTCTTGTTCATAGATGATTATTCAAGATTTTGCTGGGTTTATTTCCTAAAGCAGAAAAGTGAAGTGTTTGAAGTCTTCACTAAGTTTAAGGCAGCAGTGGAAAACCAATCTTCATTATCAATCAAAACCTTTAGATTTGATAATGGCACTGAGTACACATCAAATACCTTCAAGAAGTATCTTCAAGCAGCTGGAATACATCATCAACTCACTGTCACCTACACACCACAGCAGAATGGAGTATGTGAAAGGAAAAACCAAACCATCATGAACATGGC
Organism: Erythroxylum minutifolium; assembly: GCA_027123815.1. Classification (NCBI taxonomy): domain Eukaryota; kingdom Viridiplantae; phylum Streptophyta; class Magnoliopsida; order Malpighiales; family Erythroxylaceae; genus Erythroxylum; species Erythroxylum minutifolium. Next base: position 5,383 of record JAOTJB010345346.1, read on the forward strand.
CAGATGCTTGCTGTTGGAGAAGAAACTACTGAAAATTCTGTGGGCTGAAGCAGTCAACACTGTTGTTTACTTACAAAACAGGCTTTCAACTAAGTCTATTAAATGTAAAACTCTATTAAAGCTTGGTTTGGAGTTACACCATTTGTTGATCATCTCAGAGTCTTTGGTAGTATATGTTACTGTCATGTGCCTGAAATTAAAAGAGACAAGCTTGATTAACATGCCAAATTGGGAATTTTTGTGGGCTACAACAATTTTTCAAAGGATACAGAATTTTAAACCCTCTCAACAATCAAGTTTATATGAGTAGAAGTGTAAAGTTTGATAAATCATGTGTATGGGACTGGAATACCAAGACTATTGCATCATCTTTCCATTCTAAAAATGTTGAAGCTGAGAAGGAACCGCAGAACCTTTTGAGTGATGAATCAGATGAAGATGGTGCTGTAAGAGCTACTAGAACCATAAATGACATATATTTAAGATGTCATGTTGCTATGCATGAACTTGCAGATGTAAAAGAAGCCATGAATTGTAAAAATTGGAGAGCTGCAATGGAGGAGGAGCTTAGTATGATCAGCAAAAATGACATATGGATGTTGGTGTCAAGACTAGCTGATAAGGAGGTGATAGGCCTGAAATGGATCTTCAAACTGAAACTCAATCTTGATGAGACAATTAACAAGTTTAAAGCAAGATTGGTTGTCAAGGGTTATGCACAGAAACTTGGTATTGATTTTAATGAAACATTTGCTCCTGTGGCAGGATTTGACACAATCCAGATTCTACTCTCCATTGCTGCACATCTTTAGTGGCAAATGTTTCAACTTGATGTCAAGTCTGCTTTCCTCAATGGCATACTTGAAGAAGAAATTTTTGTAGAACAACCAGAAGGATTCGAAAGAGATACTAACATTGTGTATTTATTGAAGAAAGCATTGTATGGACTCAAGCAAGCTCCAAAGGCCTGGTATACAAGAATTGATGAGTATTTGCTGGATTTTGGGTTTTAGAAGAGCTGCAATGAAGCTACTCTGTATGTTAAAAATTCTGGAGCTGAAATAATGGTGGTTTCTAGGTATTTTGATGATCTTCTGCTAACTGGAAACAATTCAGAAGCTATTCAGAAATTTAAGATAGAAATGGAGCAAGATTTTGAGATGAATGACTTGGGAATGATGTCCTATTTTCTGGGAATACAAGTTAAACAATCTACACAGAGCATTTTTATTTCTCAAGACAAGTATGCTTGTGGACTGTTAAAGAGGTTTTGTCTTAAAAAATCTAAACCAGTCAGTACTTGTGGAGCTCAAGGTGCAAAACTAATAAATAATAATGGTTCAGGTGCAGCTGATGCCACTTTGTATAGAAGCGCAGTGGGTTCTCTACTTAACCTATCAATCACTAGATCGGATATTATGTTTGTTAAATATCTGATGTCTAGATTTATGAATTCACCAACTGAGTACCACTTTAAGGCAATAAAAAGGGTTCTAAGGTATGTGCAAGGCACCTTTAATTATGGACTGCATTATAAACACACTGGTTTTGTGAATTCGATTGGGTTTACCGATAGTGATTGGGCTGGTTCATTGGAAGACATGAAAAGCACCTCTGGATACTGTTTTTCTCTTGGTTCTGCCATGATATATTGGAGCATGAAGAAGCAAGGTTTCATTGCTCAATCCACAGCTGAAGCTGAGTATGTTGCTACCTCAGCTGCTGTGAATCAATGAATGTGGTTAAGGAAAGTTTTATGTGATCTGAAGCTTAAATAAGAGAAAGCAATATAAATTTTTGTGACAACAAGTTTGCTGTGGCTATGGTGAAGAATTCAGTGTTTCATGGAAAAACCAAACATATTAAAATCAAGTATCATGCTATTCGGGAAGCAGAGAAGGAGAAGCAAGTTAATTTACTGCATTATTCTTCTGAAGATCAATTGGCTGATTTCTTTACAAAGTCATTACAGAAAACTCGTTTTGAACATCTCAGGGAAAAGCTTAGAGTTTTCAACAACACTTGCATCAAGAAGGAGTGTTGTAATGAAACCTGATTTAGTACTACTAAAAAGATCAAGTTCAATTGTAATGATGTAGTTAGCTTATCTTATAGTAGGTGAGTTTTACTTGTGTTAGTGGATAATGGCAGAATATTGATAATGTCTGTCATCATTGTAGTTTTTGAATTTTTTCAGTATGATGTATTATAGTTGGAGTGTTATATAATGAATGAAATGGAAGAAGCAATGTAGTTTCATATTCTGCAACTTCTTATTCAAATTGCTGATCAGTATATTTATTCAAACTTTTTACATTTCTCTACAAAACTTATGAGAAACATGCACATTGGTAGAATATGCAAGACACTCTAAGACTCTTAAGGTGAGAATAAGACAGAAATTTACCATAAAGTCGCTCAAAAGGAGTTTGATTAGAAAGTATAGGTGTGGGTAACCTACTAATTATATGGACAGCAGTGGAGACACATTTTTCCCAAAAGTGTAAAGGAAGGTGAGCTTGAAAATGAAGAGCTCTTGTTGACTGAAGGATATGTCTATGTTCACACTCAATAACACCATTTTGTTGAGGCGTTTAAGTGCAAGAATGTCAATAAGTGGTGCCCTTTTATTTAAAAAAATCTCTTATAGAAGAAATTTTCATTCCATTAATCAACCTGAATATTGGCTATATTAGTGTTAAATTGGGTTTTCACCAAAAAATTTCTTCTTGAATGATGGAAGAATAAGCTTGTGCAATATCAGGTAATATATGCATTAAAAAGAGTTGACCACGAACAACACTATAAGACTCATTCAACCCCGTAAGAAATTGCATCAACTTGCGCCTTTTATTATCTACTCCACATATGCAATAACATCATTATAAGAGCCTAACTCATCCCATAATTTTTTTAACTTCGTGTAATAAACCACAACAGGCATCTGATCTTGAGCTAGACGGACAATATCTCTTTCAAACTGAAAAATTCGTGGCTTATTGCTTTGAGAAAAGTGATTTCAAAGATCTTCCTAAACTTCGTGAGCAGTGTTATAGAAAATAACACTATCTACAATATCAGGTGTTAAAGAATTAAGAATCTAAGATAATACTATATCGTTGCATTTTTTCCATGTCACGTAGCCTTCTGTTGTGGCAAACGGTGCCTTGAGATTTCCATCAATAATACCCAACTTGAATTTGGCATTCAAAGAGATGACTATAGCTTTTGCCATGTTGAATAATTGTCTTCATCGAGAGATTTGGAGACAAAAATCATTCCAGGATAATCAGAATTATGAAGAGAATAAGGATTGCTGGAATCTAGCTTGTTTCCATCATTAGTTGTGATGACGAGAAGCTAATATAAAGCATAAGAAAAAAATTGAGCAGGGGTATCGTCACCACTTTGATACTATGGAAAGAAGGATGATGAAAAAAAATATTGGACTTATTATTAGTGTGAAAATAGAAAATAGATATATATACATAAAGAATCCCTATAATTGAGCTATTTTACTCCTACAATTAAGCTATTCTAATATGGGCAATTACAATATTTACTCTATCAATCTCAGGATACAATTAAATTTCCTAAAACAGGATGAGATAACATCTTTGCTTCTCCATGTTGTGTTCTTGACATCGCATCCTTCACATGACCCAGCTATAGATCAATGCCGGAAGAAGAACCAATAGCAGGCGCAGATCTCAAGCCGCTTCCTTTTCGATGGGTAGCGCACTCGCCAAATCGATGGGTCATGCAAATCTGGCCTGCTCGGTGGGTCTCTTGCTCTCTGGGAAAAAAAATCTGGGTCACATTTGGGTCATGGGAAAGGCATGAGATGGAGGCGCTGTAATGTGAGGAAAAAGGAGTAAGGAGACTTGACGGGAGGCAGGAGGACAACGGAGTGAATTTCATGGAAGGGGATGAGGCACCTTCACCCCTGTCTAAAAAAGCTTTCCCTGTGCTCACCCGTGAGGGTTGTCAAAAGTATGCATTTGGAAAGAGGGTAAGCTCATTTGATTCAAATTCCCAGAACCCCTCTCCTAAAAATGGTGCTTGGACAAAGAAAATTCATGTGCAACAACCTAAGATACATCTGAAATACTACCCGACTACTATGAAGGATGGTGATGTCAGTCTACCGATTGAATTGTTGCAAGCTGGAGCGAGGGCTTGGTCTAATGCCTTGGTTGGATCCTTCTGGAATAAGAGGCCCGTATTTCCAATCATTAATGCCCGGGACACTATATGATGGGGTAAGAAGGTTTGGAAAAAACTTTACTCATGGATGATGGCACTATTTTGTTTAAATTTACTGTTGATAGTAATTTGAATGAAATATTGGAAATGGGACCATAGCATATAGGGGGCCAACCCATGTTTATTCAGAAGTGGAAACTTGGGATAGTCTTTGATAGAGAATGTCTAGAATTTCTTTCTATATAGGTGCAGTTTCATAATTTACCACTTGAATTTTGGACAATTGAAGGATTGAGTTTTTTTGCAAGTTCTTTAGGAAAGCCTCTTTGTATGGATGCTCAAACATTTAGAATGGAGTGAATTGGGCATGCAAAAATCTTTGTGGAGGTAAAAAGGAATGCTATATTACTTGATTATTTACCAATACTCAAATTAGGTGAAACAGGGGAGACTGAAAAATCTAAAATTAAGGTGATGTATCCCTGGAAGCCTCACAATTGAACTAAGAAATGGGTTCCTATAGGAAAACTTTTTCAAACTAGATGGCAGGATGAATTATTGGAGGTTGATTCTTTTACAATAGAAAATGATGAGGTTGTGGGTGTACAAATTGATTTAGCAATTGGTACCCCAAATACTGAGGGTAGGAAGCCCAATGCATCTGGACACATCTTTTCCAAGGGTCTAAAAAATGAAGTGCATCACTTCACCTCGCAATATTTGGAGCAATGTCAGATGGATTAGGCCAACATGTTGACTCTATTAGCAACTGTTGGGTAAAATGAGAATTCTAAAGCTAGGCTGGAGAATGAAGAACAGAAAACAATGGTACATTCCAGTGACTACGGAATGACAAGTAGGGGGACTAGGAATATCATCTCTCAAAATGTAGAATAGAAAATAGGTTCCACTTGAGAAAGCAATCTAGATTTGTAGGCAGAGGATTGTGACTCTTTATCAACTGCAGACCAAATCCCTAACATTCTAGGAGATTTTTGTGTGTAGGTAAAAACTGCAAAGAGAAAATCAATCAAAAAGAGAAAGAAAAATCCCAAATACTAACAATAGGGGATTAAATGACCTTCTCCAGCCCAATATTTCTATGGAGATGAAGTATAAATGGTGTTTTTTTAGTTGATTTGTTTTGTAAACAAATACTGCCTCTCTTAAGGAGTTAGGTTGTCATATTGCCAATATGATGATGGAAGTGAGCTAGGAAATCTCTGGATTATCCTTTGTTCTCTTAGCTCTAATTTAGAAGTACTAGCATCTTAGATGTGCAAATGAGAGGGGTCTTTACCTCTTTTACACTTTGATAAGCAATGATGTCCTTACTATGTCGTTGTTCTAAATTGGATTAGTTTGTATTGTGTAGTGCGTTGTTGTTTTTATTGTAAGAGACTAAGGAGAACACTATATTTCTCCTAACGTTGTTCTTCATCTTTATCTATCAATCCAATTTTTTAATTTTTAAAAAAAATATGCAAAGAAACACGATTTTCAGAGACACTCTCAGTTCTTTTTTTCGCCCGCGAGAACTTTGGTTTTACGGACTTATATCTCATATTTAATCATATGGAGTTGCAAAATCTACTACTAGGAATCAAAAGATTAGACATCCAATGCTTTCCTGACAAAGTTGGATCGATACAGGTTCGGAAACTTAATCTCAAAGACGGAGATAATATACATAATGTCATCAATGATATACATTATTTGAATTCAATTCAAAGTCTACAAACATCCGAATTCACGTCTTCTCTTTTTCCAAAATTTATATACAAGGATTCACTCCAAATTCAATCAACATAAACTGAACATATTAATTTGAACCGAGTTAATTTAAATTGAATTTATCATTCCTCCTTTTTATGAAATATTGAAATAAAATTTTTGTAAAATGTAAACATGCAAACAGTATCTTTTACAAAATATTAACATAATACTTATCTTAATGTTGCGGTAGACAAGAAGCACCAGCAAATACTTCAATAGATTGTTCTAAAGTTCGATCAATTGAAATTAAATTTGTTAGTTTTGAATTTAGTTGACTTAAATTCAATTTATCATCTCTACTTTTGCGAAATATATTAAATTGCTACTTTTGTAAAATGTTGAAATATTAGCATATTAGTTATCTTAATGTTCTGGTATACAAGAAACTAGAGAAGCACAAGCACATGGTCTAATTGATTGTTCTGCAGACACTGAATTTGGCTGCGACTCAAATTGTATAAATTAATGCATGACGTTTATATCATACCATGTATCCATCTGTAAACGTTTGAGTTCTTTAAAAAATGTTGAGATTTTGTTGAATGTCTCTAAGTCACGTCATCTTCACAAGATTCTTCTTCCGTAAAATTTATTTCATGAAGCCGCCAAATCTTCCATTATCAGTTGTAAGCATTGGAAAAGCGACGAGAAACAATAATAATCTCATATCTGCAGACAAAACTTTGTTGTACTTGCAGATCGCAGGTTATAAGAACTGATCTTGTCATGTTCATATGTAGTATGGAGATCCGACCAATTAGTTCCAGCAAATTGGCTTTACTTTTCCTGCTAGGAATATTTCAACTCTCACTTTCCTTTACTTT